>JAKSZP010006861.1:0-113011 GCA_022478985.1 Massospora cicadina | reverse complement strand
ACCAAATTCATCCTCCTGACTCTACATGGCACTGATTGCCATCAATGATGCATTTTTTTGAATAATAAAAGGTCAATAAAAATTCAGATACTGTAATATTGATACTGTCATTAGGCACATCCTAAGGACGTCAAATGAATCCTGAGCTTCCTTATTCCATATAAATCATTTGTTGATATCCTTCAACAACTGAAAAAGAGGCTTGGAAATTGACATAAAATATTTAATAAATTTGCGATAATAGATGACCATCCCCCTAAAAATACCTGCACATTGTGAACACTCATTGGTTGGGACATGGTTTGTACTTCCTCAACCTTGGGCTTTTGAGGGCATAGCACATTAGCGTTGACAATGAACCCTAGATATTTGATCTCATTTTTGAAAAAGTGGCATTTTTGAAGCTTTATTTTCAGAATTTCTGAAGCTATTTTTGAGACTTCTTCTAATGCTCAAGATAATACAGGAAGGTGTAGCTGAAGACATTAATTCTATCTAAGTAGATGAGAACGCACAACAACTTCAGATCGCCTAACATGGTATCATGGCTAGTTGAAACGTCGCTGGTGCATTACAAAGACCTTGGGGCATTTGTGTCATCTGATATAGACCATTGCCAGTAATAATTTTGCATTTTTCTTGGTCCTCTCTAGGAAGCTCAATTATTTAGTAACCAGATATGAGATCCATTGCTAAAAATAAATGAGCCTCTCCTAAGCAATAAAGAGCATTGTCAATCGATAAAATTGGGTAGGAGACCTTTTATTCTATACTATTTAACTGCTGAAAGTCTATAATAACCTGGTTTGATCCATCCTTCTTTTTTAAATTAAAATTGGACTTTCTTAAAGACTTGAGTATGGAACCAACAACCCATTATTGGGTAGCTTAGTAATTTCATTACCAACTATCACCTCACTTTCTTATTAACAGTAAAATTGGTCGCATATTATAAAGCGTTTTATCTCTAACAATGACCTTGTGAAAAATAATTTTGGTGCACTCAAGATCAAAATTTATTGTGCAAACACTCTGGAATATCTTTTAATAAATTTAAGGACATGATCCAATTGTTCTTCTGATATTCTTGGCATTCTGTCCTAATTAGATACAATAAGGAAGGATTGTAATTCTGGCTCCCTGGGTAATCCTATTTCGTCTAACTTACCGATGGCTTAAAAAGATACAAGGTCTATAGTAGTGACTAAATGAATAAAGGCAACTACTCGGTTTTTATATTTTATTGACATTTAAGAGGTTGACGACCAGTACTTGAATTTTATTATGGCTGGGGATTAAAAATCACAGGTGCTATGTAGGGTTCAGTTCAGCCTTTTTTCCAGGTTGCATGAATATCGCCATATAGATTGTCAGGAATATCTAAAGTAAGGCTGGTCCCAATGATTCACAGTTTCTTATAATTCACAGCCATTGCTATTTGCGCCCTTAAGTAATCCCATGACTTTCTTAAATTTGGGCCAGCAGCAGCAGTTAGGAACATCTGCCAACCCATCAAAACTAATGAGAATGATTCCATTTCATATATCAAACTAGTATAATCGTTCCTCTTGGTCAGGGATGGTTCCCTTTCTAGTGGTAAAACAATGGCAAAGTTTTCCCAAAAGTTTGAGAGTATTTTTTTAAAATTAAACCAGACTCCATTCAGTTGCATGAAGTCAGTGCTGATTAATTATTCATAATTTTGATTTGGAAGAACTATGGCCAGTGTGGTAACAAGGAGAGATGAATCATAGGGAAAGTCACTATAGGCACCTCAAGCTGTAGTGGTATTTAGGCTTGCCATTCTGTAAACCATATTATGACTACATTGGGGGCAAGCCTTAACTTCTTCATGAATTTTGTGTAAACCATAATAGTTAGAGCCCCATTATTAATGATGGATTTAACTCTTACTTAATCCATAGATATTGGTATAAGTTCAATCAGAATAGGAAAAATATTTTTACTCAATAAATGGAGGCATCATTTTCTGAAATAAAGAATTGCAAAAGCTGTTTAGCTACTTTGGGGAATTGTTCCATGATGGTAACCATAGGGAACAAAACGTTAACATCATTTAAAAAATATTGACTTCCATTTGTGCTGTTGGTCTTGCGGCTTATTCAGATAGGGTTACGCCAATTTTTGATCATTTTGGGTTCAGGGGCCCTTTCTTGCAAGTGGGTACTGCAAAAACACGGTCATGGAGAACATAAGTGAAGGCGGAGGTATACTGTTCCATGTCAACTCCTGATCTTTTCCCAAGAAGGATAGTTGTTTGTCAGCAGGGACAACCACATTATTTTATCAGGTTAGTGCATAAGAACTGCAAAATATGACCATATTTTCCACACTTGCAGCATATGACCTGATTTTGCATGTTGTTTTTTGCGCAGTTTTTTAAATGAACTAACTTGATCTTTAAGGTCGCCCCAACCCATTCTTTATTAAGGAATTTTAATTTATCACCCATGGGAGCAAAGTTGTTGTTGAAAAAACTCTTGTTGGGGGCATCAAAGGTGTCCCTACAAACGTGCAAAAATTTAATCATTTGAGCTATCTAAGTATCCGCAGTTAGTGTGGGGATCATGGCCCAGTTGAGCTCTTTCTGCCTTGTAGCACCAACTTCATGACAGTCAGATCGTCAAAACTGGTTAATGCTCACTGTTGGAATTTTAGTTGACCACATTATCCATCCCATTGGCAGATTAAGCATCCTGAAGATTGGTATTTTCTAATCTTATATTCAGCGATGATTGCCATATTAACTCTTAGTCATACATAATCATTTAAGGAAATTTAATGTCTATTTTGTTTAATGTTTCAAAAGGATCATCCCTAACAATATTAAGTAGTGATTTGATGAGGGATTAACACCTGATAGTCGAATTATCATGATAAATAAATTTAATCAAATAATTTAGGAGTTTGTTAAAACTACCAAGTCATTTTTAACGCTTGTTTCAATGGTAGTAGGCGTCATCAGGCAACACGGCCCTATAAATTGGTGTCTGGCTCCTGACACTAGTATATGATTGCTGAACATTGAGGATTATGCTGCTAAGAATAATCAAGACAAAGTATCCCGCCTGAAATCATAAACTAAAATGTAATGGTCGAAAACATCTGGAGAACAATCAAATAAACTATATCAGGCAGCTGAAAAGCTATGCGCTAAGTTTACTAAAAAAACTCCCAATATCTTCCTATTAAAAGCAGATCTTAATTTGATAAATACTAAATTGTTTATACATTAATTGTATAGCTTATTCTTAATATATGAGTGCAAGAATTTATGTCCTTAGTGTCAAGGTTCTGATATGACTGGATGATAAGCCCTAGGTAGTTATGACGACATAAAAATATTAATCAAACTGATTAGTATTAGATTTTGATAAGATCGCCTTGACATAAGCAATATGGCGATACTGAACTTTGAACTATTATTGAGTGGATTTCCTCCAAGATAGGTTATAAGGTGATGTGACATATGATGAACAATTAGTAGATCGCCTTGAACTAAGGTGATCATGAATTTAGGAATTAATGGAATCTGCTAGAACCAGTGAGAATATGGTGGAAATGAATAGTCCAAGAAAAAAAGGCTTTATTGACTAAAGTCACTGATTATAAGCGATACAAGAATATTGAAAGAGGGGGATTGTATGTAGTGGAGATTGAGAGGAACAGGGAGTATCCGCTGAAGATTTTAAAATAAAATAAAAGAGTCTCGTTGGGGCAATTTATCCATAATTATTAAAAGTTTATTACAAAGTTTTGAGGATAACAATCTTTATATCATTGATCCTATTGCTCAGTGGTGTAGCCCTGTGCAAAACCCCTTTGGCATATCTCTGATATAATGCCAAGTTTATAACAATGGTGCTCACTAAAGGGGTCCCATTGATCCTTCACAAAATGATAAAATTTCTCTAGTTGCCAGCCATTTTGCATCAGGATTACTTTGACATGGGATCTTTATGACACTATGAACAAGTCAAATATGCAGAACTCAAACTTACCTTAGTCTCTGTTCTCAAAAGACAGAATGAGCTTTTTCAGGAAGTTTGTATTGACAATCTGCCTCCATTTGATCATTATGGGAATTTTTATGGGTTCTTTAAGTGATTTGAGTTTTCAACAATAGGAGCTTCATATTAGCATAAAATGAAACTGTTAATATCCACCTTGGATGTTTTAAGCGCCGACTAAGTCACCTACTATCTTCCAAACAGTTCTGTTACATACAAAGACATGAAGAATACTGAGCAGTGGCTGTTCAGAGGAATTACAAAGATGTCACAGTGGAAGGATGAGTTATTGAGCATAGTGTTTCATCATGATGAGACCCTCACTGCGTTTGCTGATTGATTTATGACAGAAGCCCATGTGTTAATTGGGGCAGAGACTTTAATTTGAATCTGACGTGTGCATTGAATTGACCTTCACATTGAAGCTATACCACAAGCTTTACAATGTTATGACCCTGATGTTTAATGATAACATAACCCTGCTTAAAATTGTTCAGTTTAATGTGCTTTCTATTAGTAACCTTCTATCCACCCAATACAGAACAAAAGCATACCACCACCATTGTCAAACCTTTTTATTTTGGATAATTTGCCTGCCCAGTTCAGATTCCAATTAGTTACCCCCAGAAGTTCAACTTCCACCCTAGATATGCTTATTGTCAACAACCCAACTACCAACCTAGGCCTAATTTCGCCAATCGCCCACAACCAACTTATTGGAGAGGCCCATCTTAAAATAATCAAGTATTTAGGCCCTACAGGTTAATTGTTTTGAATGCATCACCCTGGGCACCTGGCAAGAGGTTTCCTCAATTGTTGGGTCCATCATGTGCAGCAGGAACAGTATGATCAGGGTTAAGTCAGAGTGGAGTAGAGACAGTACCCTCTACCTCTGCTATCCTAATCCCAAACGTCCCACCTGAATTTAACACCATATAATCAGCAGAATTCCCTTTGTACAATGACGCCTTTCTGTATCAGCAACCGGTTGGAGGGGTGAATTTATTTTCACAAGTGCAATCTTAAGCTGTGGCAGAAGAAGGATTCTGATGCAGCCCAAGCTGTACGCTTGTCAAATGTTTTCCCAAGATTCCTCTGATAAATTAGACCCATCTTCAGATGCACCTTCCTTGAAAGGTGTAAACGTCGCCCTTCTGGTCAACACTACATCAAAGAAAATTCCAAAGTCAGTGAGGGGATTGTGAGTTTCCTTGGTAACGGAGAGGCTTTAAAGGTCCAAACGTTAAAACCGTCAAGATTCACCATATTTAAAATGTACATACTGTGAAATTTTTGTAGTCAAAACACAAGTCCATGTTATAAAAGATATGGGTGCCCCAGTCAGCATAGTTTTACTAAGTTGGTGGAAAAGTTGACATTAAAACCTAATGTAGTTTATTGCATGGTATATGAGACCGCTGGAGCATATAGCACGGTCTCTAAGGTGCGTACAGTGCACTTCCCTTACAGTTTGGGTCAATTGTTGTGGTAGCTCTAGCAATAGTGTTACCAAATAGCTAATATGACCTATTAATTGAAACCTTTTTTATGCAACACTTTGGGCTGTCATTGACATGATGGAGGAGACTTTTGAAAATTTGGGGCAGCGGATCCCAATTTATTTCGCCTCCAGCAGAGTACTAATGGATACAGTGTATATGGGACAGGTCAACCTTGCCTATACCGATGGTGTAATTCTAATGAGCTACCATCAATTAAAGAGGAAAACTTGGGCCCTCCCCAAGCAGATATATGAGTATCAAGAGTTACCTCTAAGAGCTTCAGGGACTATATCCATCCCCTCTAAATACCAAGTCATAGTAAACACTGAGTTAGAGGTGGCAGTGCCAGTCAGGCTCTATGGGGAGGTCATTGGACCTTATCAGCAATTGCAGGTTGAGCCTCATGTGGCTCCAGGAATTATAAACCTGGGACATTGGGAGATCAAAGCCTTAAAAGTGAACTTGCAAAATGAACTAATGCAAATCTGCTGGCATCAAATAGTGGCGTATTTACAATTGACCCCTGTTGAGGAGGTTCTTCATGTTCGCAAGTTTGGATCGCTGGATAAATTTGGTCTGCCCATTGAATCACAACCTGGAGTAATGACTGTGGCACCATACAAAGAAATACTGGTGTTATTGGAAGCACAGAAGGATCGAAAGGTAGCTTTATTTAAAAGATATAATGAGATTTTTTTGTTCAATGACTATGATTTGGATGCGCTCAGGGGGTGGTCCATCAGTTGAACACTGGAAATCATCCTCCCATCAGGTCACAGCCAATCGACCAGTTGGGGGCAGCTGAGGAAGTAGTTATAGAGGAGATCAAGAAGCTATTGGAGCAAAGGATGTTCAAACCTTCAGTGACCATTGGCTTCACCCATCCTAACTGTAAAAAAGAAGGATGATTTAACTGGGCAATAGACTATTGAAAGCTCAACTGTATCAACAAGAAGGACTTGTATCCCTTGCCATAAATTGATGATGCTCTGGATTAATAGGTGGAGCATTTACTTCTTGGTGATGGATTTAATACTGGGCTACTGGAAAATTGAGTTGCCCGTGGCAGAACAGGGAAATACGCCATTATCACATCTAAAGGGTTTTTTGACTGACCCGTATGCCCCAAGGGCTGTGTAACGCCCCAGCCACGTTCCAACTGACCAAAGATACCATCCTGGGTGGTTTAAAGCTGTCATGCGTTCTAATGTACCCCGATGATATCAATTTTTTAAGTTTTCTGAGCACTTTACCCATCTGAAAGAGGTATTCCGCTGGCTTGCTAAGGCCAACATCAAGGTTAAGCCCTGCAAATGTCACTTCTTCAAGGACCAACTGGAGTAACTTAGGTTTGTGGTAGACACAAAAGGGGTAAAGCCTCAACTGGCTAAGGTGTAATTTATATGAAAATGTCTCAGCTGACCAGTAAGCGGGACATACAAGTATTCTTGGGGATGGTTGGCTACTACTGATGCTCTATCTAAATTTTAGTTATATTAATGAACTGCTAATTGAGTTTTTGAAAAAGGATGTTGTGTTTGGTGGGCAGAATGCCGTCAACGCTCTTTTGATACACTTTAGATGGCGTTAATCATTGCGCTGGTTCTATGTTACCCAAATTTGGTAAGGAATTAATTGTGCAGATGCATGTGTCCCTTTCCTTCGTTGAGGGTGGTTCTATATAACAAGATGATTAAAGGGGAGGAGCACCCAATTGTTTATTGCAGTTATAGCTTAAACTGCCACAAACGAAATTTAACTGTGACTGAACGGAGTGCTTAGTGGTGATTTATGCATACAAGCAATTCTAGGTGTATTTGCGTGGGTTTAAGTTTATAGTCATAATGGATCATGCATTGTTATGCTGAACGCAGAATCTCAGAGAGCCTGAGGGGCATCTGCCCAATGGGCTCTTTTGCTGCAGGCTTACAGTTTTGAAATCATCCACTGAAATGGAGAAAAACGCCAAAATGCAGATTGAGTATTAAGATTGTAAACCATTGCAGTTACGGCATATCTCAGTGACTTAATGTACAACAAAATGCTCAGCGGGAAATAAAATGATGAACTACCCAAGTCATCAAGGTATTAGATGTAATGAGAACCAATACGTTCCAGAAGAATGGTGATTTTTACAAGTGGATAGGGGACACTACCGTGAATATGCCAAGGCCTTCCACCCTGACTAAGATTAGAATGAGCGTTCATCAAGCAGTTGGACATGGTGGAGTCTGTAAGACCCTGTAATTGTTGCGACCTTGGTACCTATTGGGAGAGCATTAACTTTGACGTGCTCAAAACCAATTCCTGCTGCCAACATTGCCAAGTGGAAAAGCCACTCCACCAAAAGACATAATACCGGTTATTGAAACTGCATTTTGCTTGACATATGGTTTCATTCATGTTGTTGGCCCTCTGTCAACGGGAGCTAATCAGTCTAAATAAATTCTGGTGGTGATTGACCAAGTGCTCATGTTGGTGGAAGCATGGCCAATAAAGGATTTAGGGGCAGTCACAGTGGCCAAGTTCATCATGGAATGCATTGATCAGCGACATTGCTGCCCTCAGTGCATTCTTACTGATAATGGGACGAACTTCACCTCTCACATCCTTCCCAAGTTGAACAAGCTAATGGGCATCCGTGGGGTTCTGACGACTCCATACCACCCCTGACTCTAATGTGATAGTTGAGCGAGTTAATGGAACTTTAGTGAACAATCTCCATAAAATGATAGCAGTTTGTCCTTCAGACTGGAGTTCCCTCCTGTCCTCCACCATAATCGCATATAACATCAGCTATCATTCTACCATAGGGAATAGTCACTTTTTAGTTGCTGTATAGATGACACCCTGCTCTTCTGGCGCTGCTATACGCCTGTGTAGAAGATACTGGTATAATGGATCCTCAACGTTATTTTATGACCCTAGCTAGCACATTAATCAAATTGCAAACTGAAGGATACTCGTTTAGTTTAGCTAAGAAAATTAAGACTAAGCTGCCAGTCAGATACAGCAAAGTGGGTTGGCTCTGTTAAAAGATAGTGATATGGTTCTATTCCATGATCAGCATGGGTTTGGGCGGAAACACAAATTGGCCAGTATCTGGATTGGGCCATTCAAAGTTATTGAGAAGACAGGTATGGTTGCATATACTATCAAGGGCTCTCAAGCGGTCAGATCATTAAACAAGTGCACATGAAGTTACTTCATTCATATAAACAATAGGAGCTTTATTGTCCAGTCAAGGGGTGTAATGTCAAGATTCTGATATGACTGGACAATAAGCCTTAGATAGTTATGGCGTAAAAGCAAGATTGTCTTTTTGAGAAGTATGAAATATTAATGAGATCACCTTGACATAAGGTGATAGGGCAATAGTGAGCTTTAAATTTAAATTTATTGCGGGGAAGGCCGACCATGGGACGGACACTTCCGAATATGACTCAGACGAGACAAAACTCAGTACCAGGTGAGGCACCCCAGAGAAGCGATGCTATCTCTTGTTGCCAGCGGGAACGCCACTTATGGGAAGGGGGAGGGAACGTGTGTAGGGGGCGTAGTCACTATTGAGCACGTGTGGAGGAAGGGGCCTGATTTGATGAACCAGACTGGGAACCAGGAGGAGACCAGCTGCCGGCGACGTGGTGGGAGATATCCAAACATCCACGCTTGAAAGTGATCCACCAAATGAGACCGGAATCTTTGGACAGCTTCAGGGAGGGTGGGGATGGATCCGGCGATGGCATCCAAGACAATCGTGTGGATAGTCCACATGGCGATTGCAACCACCAGAGCACGAAGGGAGGGTGGGAGGGGGGAGGCCATTGATGAAGCAAACATATCTCTTGATAGACTGAAGGGATGTGTTTGATCCTGGCCTAGCAGACGTTGGACTTCGCGCCATATTACTTTAGAGGTGGGGCACTTCTCCAGGCGGTGAAACAGCGTTCCATACTGGCCACACACGACACAGGATGAGTGTAAAGCATTAGAGCGCTCAGCTGTACGATACACCCACCTCAGGCAGCGCCACACATGGGAACGGACTTGAGGCTGCAACAGAGGATGGTGTGCGTATTTTCAGATAGTCTTTTGGGTCTCAGTGGAATAAGAGATGTCCATCATGTCCAGGTAGTCCACCCTGGATAGGACTTGGGGTCGAGTGGGGATCACGCCATCTTGGATGGGTAGCCCCTGTACCTCTTGTGTGAACTGAGGAGAGGGGCGGCCTCTTTGGGTTGTATGTCCACTAATACGAATTCTCCACTCTGCGCTTCGCATAGAGAGTAGGATTCGTTTGTAGTGGGTTTTGGTCCCATGAGGACCTGTGGCTGATGTGTGTGATGCGAGGTATTTTATCAGGGAGTGGGGGTTTGATGGATTGTTGAGGCCCAAGGCTTGGGAGAAGTTGGAGCGGGCCGCGCGGGACCAGTGTTGGGATGGGAGTGTAGGAGCAGTGACGGCCGCGATCCAGGTGCCTAGGATCTTGGCGGCATGGGCTTTGAAGTCAAGTAGGCCCATGCCACCATGATGATGAGGGCCAAACATGACCTCTAGCCGTACTGGTGGAGGGCGGCCTGACCAAAGCCAACCTTGTAGCAAAGCATACAGGGATTTGAAGTAGCTTGGGGAGAAGGGGATGGCGTGGGCTCCAAACCAGACTTTGGATTGGAGCATAGAGTTGGCAAGAACAACCCTGCCAGTGAGGGTAGTAGGGTGGGCTCTGAGAGAGGCGATTCGCTTCGTCACGTTGTCCAGTATATGGCCCTCCATTACTGCTGACGCGTATCCTCCTGCCTCCAACCACACGCCCAGATGGCGTACCAGTCCTATGGTAGGTCGCGGCACAAAGGGGAGCACCAGTGGAGCGGTGTGTTTTGAGTTAGTAAGGCATGGACTTGGGCGAGCAGCTGGACTGGGTTGGGAACTACTTGCTGGGGCCCAGAAGTTTTGAAACCGACCAAGGAGGATGATTTCAGTTTTGGAGGCGTTTAGTGCCGCGTTGCTTACCCGGGAATATTCCTGGATGAGGGCTTCAAGCGCGCGTGCATCTTTATTATTAGACACCCCCACCATGCAATCATCTGCAAATGCCATCATCTTGACTGGGGTTTGGCCTGGCACATGGACCCCAGTGAGTTGGGCATTCACATTTCGCAGTAGTGGGTCAAGGCTGAAGTTGTATAAGAGTGGGCTCAGGGGGTCCCCTTGTCGCAGGCCCCTTTGAGGATGGACTACATCCGTTAGGAAACCTGAGCCCCGCACAGCCATTGTTGCAGATTCCGTGAGCAGCATCACCCAGTTAATGAAGCGGGGAGGTAGGCGGAATTGTTGGAGGCAGGCCCTAAGGTATTCCCAGTTTACTCTATCATAGGCATTTTGTTGGTCCAAGAATACAAGTGCCCCAGAGGCTGTGGACTGACACACATTAGCCACAGAGTGCACGTTATCCCAAATTGACCTTCTGGGGATGAAACTGAATTGTTCTGGAGAGATGGTGGCAGATGCTACAGTCCCTAAACGGTTAGCCATGATTTTTGTTAAAATTTTGGTGTCTGTGTTTGTTAGAGAAATGGGGCGCCAGTTGGCTAAGTCTAGCCTATCCCCTTTCTTGAAGAGTGTGACTGTAAAAGCCTCATGTCCTCCTGGTAGGAGGTGCATTTCCAACAGGCTTTGGTTGAGTGAGGCTAGCAGCAATGGGGATATGTATTTAAAATATCCTTTGTAGAACTCATATGGAATGCCATCTGGGCCTGGGCATTTTCAGTTTGGCACACCGTGAATGGTAGTCCATAATTCGTTCGGAGTAATTAAATTCATTATTTCTGGGTATCGGAAAATGGTGCAGATATGAGCTCTGTCGAGAAATTCTGCCATTTCAGCCAGCTGAATTGGTTTGGCTCGGTATAACTTGGAGTAATATCTTTGCATTTCAATTGCCACTTCGGCCGGTGTGTCCATGATAGAATTATCCAATCTTCACACCTGTGTGCAGGCCACGCTCTGGCGTGGTGCAAAAAATTTTTGAAGAAGTATGTGGTGCACTTGTCGCCTTTAGTGATGCGTGTGGCCCTGTATTGGACACAAACCCAATGTTTGTGTTGCCTTTCAAGTGCATTGAGGTGGGCTGCTGCCTCCGCCCACTTCTGGCCCCATGCAGGGCTATATCCTGAGGCTGGAATGTTGGACTCCAAGTGGGCCAATTCTGCCAGCGTGCGTGATATAACTGCCGATGTGGCTCGTGAGCGTCTGGATGAGAGATGGCAATAGTGGTGGATGGTGTCTTTTTTGAAAGTTGCCCATGTGGAAATGGGGTCCGCGCAAAACAGTGCAACAAATGATTTTGCCAAAGTTGCCTCTTCCACCCATATGGAAAATCCTGGTGACGCTAGCTCTGGGGGCGGATTTTGTACCAATGTGGGGCCTTTGCAACTGTGACGGTTAAGTGGTATGTTATCGAGACCAGTCGGTGGTCGGAGAATTCCATTTTCGTTGTTTTGAAGTGGGAGATGTGGGGTTGGAATTTCGCTGGCGCTAGAATAAGGTCAATGTGGGTCATGGACCTTAATTGGCCGTTGTGGATGTGGGGACATGTCATGTTTTTGAGCAGTGGGGCATGTCGCAGCAGCGTATCCATTAACCCAAGGGTGGCTTTTAGAACGCGTAGTTCTACGTGACCCTGTGGGGCGTGGGGTGAGGGCGGCCACCAGTCCGTTGGTGAGGTTAGCCAATAGTTCATGTCGCCGATTAGGAAAGAATTGGGGGGTAGCAGGAGGGATTTGACTGATGAGAAAAATTCCCGACGCTCTTGTGCACCGTTTGGGGCATAAATGTTGACAATTGTGTGTGCAACATTGGCCCATGAGAAGGTGACAATGAGCACTCAGTCATTTAGGAATGTTTCTGAAGATATAAATTTGAAAAAATTGTTTTTCCAAATTAGCACCCCACAGTGCTTTGACCAAAAGGATAGGGATAGTAGGAGCATTGTTTTCCAAGCATCCTCAGAACCTCATGGACAGTGGGTTTCCTGAATAGCCAGGATATCCACAGGTAAATTATTTTGTAAAAAACTCAGTTTCCTAGCCTGGGATGGGGAGGCCTTGAGTCCAGCGATATTCAGCATCCCTAGAGTGAAGGTTTCCCCCATCACACCTTAGGTGCGAGGGGTGGGCCCCCTGGCCCACCAGCCTCTTCCAGGTCCCCACGGGCTTTCACAGCAGCGCGGGTATTAGCAGCAACACTATCAGGGTTTTTGTTAATTTTTGCGGAAAGAGTCGCGTTGGCTTTGGCCTTCACTTTTTGTTTTCCTGACGTCGGACGAATTTTTTGTGGTGCAGATAAGTTCGGTGCACCATCAAGTGGGGCAAAAAAAATTTTTTTGGTTGGGATAGGTCCCAAGTCAGTTTCAACTGGGGCTTGGGTGCAGCGATTGGGTAGATCGAATCTCCCATCGGATCCTCAGATTGAGTGGCCCATTCAGCTTGGGCCTCCCAATCTGATTGGGTGATGGATTCCCAAGTTGCTTCCGCCGCGAAGGTCTCCATGTCCTCCTGGCGTTGTGAGTGTGGGATGGTGGTGGTGACCTTGGCCGCTTCCTTGGCCGCAGTCCTATGGGCCTGCTTGGCCTTCTTCTGCTCCTGCGGGGAGATGGGCTTTACTAATAGGTAGCAGCCTTGTGCTCCCCATGGGAAAGCCTCTTTGGTGCTTGTGGTTGGTTTGTAGTGCGCCTCTCTGCTGGCCATGGCCGCCAAGGGGTGCTCTTGGAATGTAACACCCTCTTTAATGGGGCACGCGTGTGCCTTATGGCCGAATGCATCACAGTGGGTGCAAATGGGGGGCGCGCTGTCCACGGTTACCCGGAATGGGTGGGTGGTGTGCCCTGTGATATCAATAAAGGTGGAGTGTGGGATCTGGGTTAGATCCTTCGCAATCTCCTCAGTTGGGGTCAGAACTGCAATGGCTTTGCCGGTGCACAGGTGTGGCATCAGCATGAAACATTGCATTTCGAAAGATTGTATTTCGCCATATATGGCGAGACCATCTTTCAGGTGTTGCTCCAAAATGTCATGTTTTACCATAGTAGGCAAAAAGTCAAACGTGAGGAAAATTTGGTTTGATTTTGTCCATCTGGTGCATTTAGTTTCGACAACCCATTGCCCTTCAGGGAGGTCAACCACTACGCGCACCGCTGCAGCCTCATCTGCTGCTATTTTGCTTTCAAAACCTAGGTCCAGCCAACCGCACGACATGGAGTGAGGTGCAACATACACTGCGGTTGGGAAAATTTTGTGTACATCTTCACAAAATTTTTCCCATAGGGCCATTTTTTGGATGTCCAGATATACACGGACTCCGAATTCCACCAACAAAAGTGGCTGGGAATGTGGCGTATTGATGTACTGGTTGCATCGTGCTTGCCACGCGAGTATCTCCAGGGAAATTGTGAAAGCCAGTTTTTTAGATTTTTTTCTATTCCGCCAGATTCTCCGGGGCGTTTTCGAACGTTAGAGGCTGCGGGCCTTCCGCCTGCTCCTCTTGCCTTGCTTGCCCAACTGCTCCCAGACATGGGCGCAGACTAATCCCCTCTTATGAGATTATCAAACTAGATTTAGTCTTGAATTGAATGGGTTGCAAAAGTGTTTGCAACGAGAAAGAAAAGTCGCAATAGTGAGCTTTAAACAGTTATTGAGGTGATTGTTTCACATTAGGGAATAAGGTGATTCAACATACAACAAATAATTAGTAGATTGCCTCAAACTAAGGTGATTGTGAATTTAATAATTAGTAGACTCTGCTGGAATTAATGAGAATATGGTGAAATGAATATTCCAAGCAAAAGGGTTGGTATCAACCGAAGTTAAAGATATATAAACTATATATGAAGAATATAAGAGGGGATTGTAACTAGAGGAGAACTAGCAGGACATGGAGGATCAGCTGAAGACATTAAATCATATAAAAGAGTGTTATTGAGGCAATTGCTCCATATTCATGTAAAGTTTATTACGTTGTTTCAAGGATGACAATCTTCATGTCATCAGTCCTATTGCTCAGTGGACGTAACCCTGTGCAAACCCCTTTGGTGTATATCTGATATAAAGTTGAATTTATAAAACTTAGGCTCTTGTTTGTTATCAGATTTTTCTTGGCTCTGAGAAAAGAGAATAGGGAATAGTTCCCTACCATTCTAAAGAGATCTTCAGGAGCAAGCAGCAAATGTTAATCGTTGGATTTTATAATCACCGTGGCTTTTAGATAGATCAACTTTATTAGTAGTCTTCATACTATTATTGCCACAGTTTATTCAGTCTATCTAATCATCGCAATTTGTCAAAAATCTGTGTAGTTATTTAAAGGAGCAAAAGCGAGCTACAATCTTAAGAGCATCTCAAAATTTAACACTCCCACACTATAAGTATCAGTGCTTTCTTACAGAACCAACCGGAAAATGATAGACTTTTCTCTTTGTTTATAAATGCCAAGGAACTCCTTTTTCCAGTTAGAGGGGTGCTCCATACTGCTGAACTCCCATATTATTAACCTTCGTTCTGCATAAGTTCATTTGCTGGCAGCAAAATGGGTCAGGGTAATATTTTTGCTCACCGTGTCAAACCAGTTTACTATGGCTATCAACTTCTGATGACCCTCGCCCCCACCATGGCCATCTCAAACAACTTAAGGACGCTGTGATATTGAATCTTTGAAACTCATACGTTTTCAGAGTTTCCCAAAATTTTATGGACTCATGTGTTTGTTGCCAACTTTTGACCTCTGCTGGGGTTTGCATGGAAGAGGAAGAGCGCCATATATGATAAGCTGCTGGGGTTCTTATCACCTTTTGTAGAGTTCCTTGGTTAGTTTCACTAAAACTGTCATCCCGGAGCTAGGTAGGTTAATCTAGGGCCTTCATGTGGCGTGACTGAGGAAAGCCTGTAGAAACATGGGGGAGTAGCCGACACTAGAACCCAGAGAGGCACTTTTGAAGGGTCCTTTAGTGGCCTGGAAGAGTTGTCTGGTGAAAGCTAATGACTGTGACCTAACTTGTTCTTGTGGGTGCTTCCACTCTCCTTTGGAGGGGAATATGGACAGGAAGGGGGAGGCAAGAGTTGGACGTATCATCTGTCACACTACTTTCCTATTGAGGTGGGACGCTGCAAAAGCAGGCCTCAGTGACAATGGTGGGGCAATCCAGATTAGCTGGGCTTTGGCCCACCTGTCTACAATAATCACAGTGGTTTTCTAGGTTGGCCTAAAACCAGGAGAGCGGCCAGTAGCTTACATGGTATTACACTGGTACAGCAAAAGGCGAGAGCACTCATGTACCAAATTGATGGACCAAAAAAAGGGCTGCAATGGTTCCCACACAAAAAGGGCCCGGAGAGCAAAAATCGTCATAAAAACAAACTGGAGAGACCAACTCCATTAAGAAATTAACATTGTGGATGGCCCCTGCTGCAAAGAATGCTCCGTTCTCCTTATCTTGGTGGCTACTAATGGATTTGGGGTCAGAACCTAGCTTTTCAAAGTGTGGAACTCCAGCCCCTCCAAGGATCTGACAGCGAGCATTGTGGATAGCCTCAAGAAGGTTCACGCCGTGAAAGTGAAGACTGGGTTGGTCCAAAGAGATGCTTATGGTCCACATGATTGAGGTGTGTAGGTTTGCCTCACTCCACATTTTATTTTTAACCCCTGGATTGAAACTTATGACTTTCCGGTTTAAGCTTTAAAAGGAACAGGTTTTGACTGCCATATTGAGCATGAAGAACAAGGAGGCTGTATGTCTTAGCATCGGCACTGAGGTCAAAAGGTTCATTCTAAGGGATGTGCCACCTTTTGTCGTGAGAGGGGCCATTATGTCTCAGCTGAATGGCTTTGGCAAAGTGATCTCCTTTAACGAGAACAAGCTGGTAAAGAACTTGAAGCAGAAAAACGGTAGATTAAAAAATTCACCCTGGGATCTGTTGACTGGGTTTTAAAGGGCAAACTTTTAAAGTCATATTTAGAGTTGCCTCATTCAGTCACTGTGGGGACCTGGAGCGTCCATGTGGTACCGCTGGATATGTGCTTCTTGTGTAGTGAGAAGGGACACTTCAGAACAAAATGTCCCCAAGTTCAACCTCCAGTGGCAGTGGCCAAGCCTAATGGGTCTAAAGTGGAGCTCCAGAAATGGTGCCCTAAGAGAAAGAGAAGTTGGCTCTCCAGAAGGCGTTGGAGAAGCTAACTGAGTTGTCAGTCAAAGCAACGGAGGCGGCGGCGTCTGGCAACACCGGTAAGGAGGTGGAGACTGAGGTGCTTAAAGATGCCAGGAAGGTCAACAAGGAGTCAAAGCGTTCCCAGAAGATAAGGGAATTTGCTAGACTCCAAATCGGTTTTTTATGCTTTGTCTAAATCTGCAAAGGACATTTTGGAAATTGTTACCTCCCAAATGGATGGGGCTCTCCCCATCACTCAATTGCATAAGAGGCAAGTGACCATTAGGGATGTGGGTGGGACGGAGCATGTGAGGCTCATAAGGGAAGAGGCGAGGGTGAGGGAGGTGCTGCCTGCTATCAATAGTGGGCCAGTGCCTTCTAATCTAATGTCATCGACTGAAGTGGAGGGGTCTATTGAGGACCCTGGAAATTGCAAGATTATGTAGGCTGCTGTGACCAAGCAGCCACCACCCTCAGCCCAGTCTAGTATTGGAAAGTGGAAGAATAAACGTGGTTTTACTTAACCAGCTGAGGTAGAAGAGTATGGGGATCCCCAGATCCTGACACTGAAGCCTCTTCGGTTTTGAACCTATGTCAATCAGGGTTGAATTTGCTAACGCGCGGGTCTGAATGCATCAGGCAGCGGCAGCAAGTGAAATTCTAATTGCAACAACATGGGATAGATACCGGCTCCTCTCTGAGACTAAGTCCAAACCTGGAATGGAAGAGGACTGGCCTACCATTCCCACTGAAGCAATCATTTTACTCTCACTTGGCGGATCAACCAAACTTGGACTCGCCCTTAGGGGAGGGAAAGAGGAAAGGGGGAAGCCAAAGGGGGGTATCTTGGTCTGTTGGGCGGACAAGGTTAAGGTGTTGGATAAAAGAGTATTAGTTCCTGGAAGAGCAGTGGCAGTAATGTCATTGTTTAAAGAGTAAACAATTTGGTTTATTGGTTTATATGCGCCCAATTCTGGGTTTGAAAGGAATGCTTTCATAAGGTCTGCCTGGAGATCCAGGAGGTAGGCATTGGGGGTCATTAGTGCAGGTAGGAGACATGAACTGTGTCTGCTTTAGGGATGACAGGGTTGGGGCTTCAGGCAACTGGAGTTCTGATCCTGGAGCCCACGAGTTGGCTAATTTATTGATTGACCTTGGCCTACTGGATGTGTGGAGAGCGGGCTATGGTGAGGAGGGGGAAACTGGGTGGATTCAAGTCCAGGGGGATCATTTCTCCCACATTGACCTTGTGTCAGTACCCCCGCCTCTCCTAAGTCCCTGCAAGTTGATCCTTCAGAATAATGATCCAGGTGCTTCAGACCACAGGCCCCTGGAACTGTAGATCAGTGACCCTCAGGTTGCTTCTGCAGGGAAAGGGATCTGGAGGATGAACCCTGAACTCCTGAAGTGGAGTACACTTCAGATTAATTTTGAGGAAGAAGGTGAGGTGGTGGAGAAGTCAGATTGTGGGGAATCCATATGCACCAGTAATTTGTTTGTGGATGAAGGCTGATATCAAGATGGTTTGTGAAATCTTTGAGAAGCAGTTAGGGGCCATGCGTTTTAGTTATAAAACCTTGGAGAGGAGCTTCAAGAGTACCTTCATGCAGGCTGCGGTCATGGGGGAATCTGCCTACATGGTTATGGCTGAATTGTATGTGAAATTGATGAGAGCCTTCATGGTGGATTGCTTCAAATGAAGGAAATATAGGTGAATGAGTATTCTAACAGCAATGTGGCACTACTCTGCAAGGCAATAGGGGCATTATGACCCTCAGCAAGGAGCTTGTCACTCTTTGATAAGGGCGTGAGGTGAAGTATGCAGCTTGCTTGGCTGAAGTGACCAAGTCCTACTATGATGACCTTTATGGCCCCTCATAGAATGACCCAAAGCCATCCATAGTACTCACAAGCGGAGTGGGGGTACTGCCAAAGGAGACTCAGCTGCAACTATGTAGCAGTATCTACAAGTTAGAGGTGTCAGACGCCATCCACAAAGGAAAGAATGGCAAGGCTCCTGGGGAGGATGGGTTGATCCTTGAGCTCTACAAGTTATTTTAGGCAGAAAGGTCTGTGAAATTTTGAGGATCGCTCACTTGTTAATTATATTTCTGAACGCTTAATTAGGCTGAAGTCTGGCCAAAGGATCCTCAATTTTGCCAGTGGCTTACAGTATTTTAACCGTTCAGAAACTCACTAGGCATCCTCAAATAGCCTCAACTCTTCTGGCCGATTTTGGGCTTGATTTTCCCTCTGTAATTGGGAACTTCAACTGAGGCAGGCAAAGTTGCAAGCTGTGGATCTCAAGATCCTAGCTTGCTGACACTCTCCAAAAGTAACTTGGGATAAAAACTGGAAAGAGGATTATAAAATAGAACTTTATTAAACTAGATTATTTAATATTTTCATTCATTAGTTCAGGCGCCAGTATTTATACCTCTAGGGCATCTCAAGGCCACATTCAAGCATGCAATCTCACATATTATTTTCCAACTCAGTTCAGCCCTTGAACTGATATGACTGAGACCTATTGCTAGGTTTATTGGTGGCAAAATACTCTCATATTTGGGAAGATTTCAGGGACAAATATTGCAACAATGAGCATGCAAAATGGTCCTAGAATTTTCTCAAAATGAGTTTCGTCATACTGCTGACAAAATACAAATTCTGGGAGAAATTTTGTGGTCGATTTAGTTAAATGACATACCCACAATCAGGCTTTCAGCAGGCCTCTCTTGATATTACTAGGTACTCTCATTTGGGTGGTCCATATGCAAGTGCTATCGTGCCAATTATGCATACCAACATGCAAAATTTGCCCTAAGGCGGAAATCAATCCAGCTCAATCATGTTTTCATCATACAGCTAATAAAAATGACTCCCAAATAAGGATTTCAGCTGTCTCTCTCAATAGCACTAGGTACTCCCAAACAAGCAGTCCATGTTCAAGTGCTATCATGCTGATTACATCCTTTTTGTCTTTTCTTTCATGTTATTTGTAGATGTTATCTTCAGGTCGATTCCAAACAATTTATCATGCTGATTTATTAATATTGGCCTCAATTAGTTGGAACTAGTTGCTAAGCTTTGGTGCAGAAATAATTGGCCCAATTGTGCGAGTGTATTTGCATGAGCTACTGATAGAATAATTGATCTGAATTGGCATTTAGTTAAGCATATTGAGCTGATTAGTTGCAGAGAAGGTCAGCCTAAATGTGCAAGTGTATTCAGGATGAGCTTTTAATAATATAACTAAATCCACGTTGCAATAATCAGCCCTAGCCGTGTTATTGCATTAGGTTTTATTAGAGTATTAGATTAAGCATTAGGTGGGGAATTGTCCCTGATCTGTTGATTTTTGAAGGGTTTATTTTTGAGTCAACCACAGAATCTGACATATCCCCCACTTGACTTGAACATAAGCTCTGTGATTCCCAATTACCCTTCACTGATCGTCATCATTTGTTAATTTCAGACCAAGTGGCTGATGAATCTAGAGTTGAATCCTCTTGTTGTTATATTCAGCCTGAACTGCCACTAGTCTGGAGTGGATACTTTTCCCATCCTCAAGTGCAAGTCAAAAAAGTAATTAGGTGTGATATATATATATATCTTTTAGTTTGTATACTTTTTTATTTTATTATTATTTTATATTATTATATTTCTTTTCTTTTTCTTCTTTTTACTACATTTTATTTTGTATTTCAATGCTAATATTTTATGTTTTTTACTTTATTTCTTCTTTTTAAATATTTTCTCTTTTTTTTCCTTTTTGATCTGCCAACTTATTGAGTCTTCTTGGGAATGGACTCAGGCCATTTAGGGTTGTCAAACTTATGGGAAAAACTTCTTCTTGAACTTCTTGGTGTATCATCGTTCATAAAAGGCCCTCTTTCCCGTTGGAGAGTATCTGGAGTCAAGATTGTTGTATCTGCATGAGCTCCCCCCACTGTGATAAGATCCTGGGAGTAGTAGGTACCCACTTCAGAGCCTTGATGGCTGGTAATAAAATAGTCCAAGTTTTCCTTGTCACTAGTTTCCATCTCGTTGTCACTTTCTCATCTGGCCAAATCTACCAGGAATTGGTTATGTGAAACCATCTTGGATAGTGTCATCAATTTTGACTGAGCACCAGTTGTGAAATTTTGAGGATCGCTTGCTTGATATTTATAAACCTGCATACTTAATTGGGCTGAAGTTCAGATAAAGGATCCTTGATTTTTCCAGTGGCTTATGTATTTGGACCATTTGGAAACTCACTAGGCATCCACAAATAGCCCCAACTCTTCTGGCCAATTTTGGGCTTGATTTTCCCTCTGTAATTGGGAACTTCAACTGAGGCAGGCAAAGTTGCAAGCTGTAAATTTCAAGAAAATAGCTTGCTGACACTCTCCAAAAGTAACTTAGGATAACTGGAAAGAGGATTAATAAAATAGAACTTTATTAAACTAGATTATTTAATGTTTTCATTCATTAGTTCAGGCGCCAGTATTTATACCTCTAGGGCATCTCCTGGCCACATTCAAGCATGAAATCTCACAGATTATTTTTCACCTCAGTTCAGCCCTTAAACTGATATGACTGAGACCAATTGCTAGGTTTATTGGTGGCAAAATACTCTCACATTTGGGAGGACTTCAGGGACAAAGATTGCAACAATGAGCATGTAAAATGGTCCTAGGATTGTCTCAAAATGAGTTTTGTCATACTGCTGATGAAATACAAATTCTTGAAGATTTTTGGTCAATTTAAATAAATGACGTCTCATATTAAGGCTGTCATCAGGCCTCTCTCAATAGCACTAGATACTCCCACTCAGGCAGTCCATGTTCAAGTGCTATTGTGCTAATTCCATCCTTTTTTGTCTTTTCATTAACCGTGATTTGTAGACGTTATCTTTTGGTCTATCATGAATTATTTCTCATGCTGGTTTTTTTATACTGGTCCCAATTAGTCAGGGCTAGTTTCTGAGTTTTGGTGCAGTGATAATCATCCCAACGTGTGAGTGTATTTTGCCCAAGCTACTGATAGAATAATTGATTTAAATTGACATTTAGTTAAATAGCCCAAGCAAAGTAGTTTCAGAGAGGTCAGCCTAAATGTGCAAGTGTTTTTGGGCCAAGCTTTCAATAATATAATTAATTCCACGTTGCAATAATTGGCCCTAGCCATGTTATTTCAATAGGTTTTAATTATAGAGTATTAGATTAAGCATTAGGTGGGGAATCGGCCTGAATTGTTATTTTAAAGGGTTTATTTTTGAGTCAACCACAGAATATGACAATGTCTGAGATGCTTGCTGTGCTCTACAATCAACTTCTAGTCTCTAATGCAATTGAGCTGGCGTTTTTTAAGGCGTGGTAGTGTTGTACAAGAAAGGCAATCCTTCCCTCATGGGGGAACTATCAGCCTTTGACCTTACTTAACGTTAACTATAAGATCTTAATGAAGATTCTAACCCATTGACTAAAGGGGGTTGTGCCGGACGTTGTTGGAAAAGAGAATAATGGGCTTATCCCAGGACGCTTAATTACTGATAATTTGATGCTGCTTCACCTGATAGAAAATTTGGCAAGTAAACAGTATGGCTGAGAGGGGGTGGCTACTTTTTTTGATCAAGAGAAGACTTATGATTGGGTGAATCATGAGTTCCTTTAGAAAGTTTTAATTAGGGTTGTTTCAAGGGGCATTTGTTGAGACTGCATAAAGCGATTTTTGGGGAAGCCTTATTGGTTGTCAAATATCAATGGGGTTCTCTACCACCATTTTAAGGTGTGTAGGGGCGTGCGTCAGGGAGATCCTCTATCTCTTTTGTTGTTTGTTTTTGCAAAAGAGACCCTTTCAGTGGCTCTCATGAAGTTGGACCAGAGGAAAATTACCATCAACGGCAATTAGTACTCTCATTCAATATTTGTGAATAATACATAATTTATATTTCATCATAGGAGGAGAAGGTTGTGATGAATATTCTGAAGATGTACCTGAATGCAAGCAACGCGAAGGTCAATCTGTTGAAATCTAAGGGCTTGGCACAATGGCAGAATGGCGATGTTGGGTGTGGCACCAAAGAGCTCAATCCCCTGGATGGCAACAAAGGAGGAGTTTCTGTACCTTGGGTGTCCCATCCCTGGGTAGGCGTCACCACATGAAATTTGGCTTAAACTTGAAGTGGACCTTAAAAAAGTGGCTTGGAAGTGTAAATAGCTCAACTTATTTTACCTTAGCAGGGCCATTATCAAATATACTTTTATTCTTTCCAAACTATGGTACGTTTCCAGATTTGTCCCACAGCTGTCATCTTCTATCAGAAGAATATAGAGTTTGATCATCCAGTTCATTTGGCAAGGGTGGGTGTCAAAACAGTTTTTATAGTTTGTGTCAGGAGGTGGAGAGGGAGCATCAGTCTGATTAACTTTGGGAGTATTATCAAAGCACTTTAGCTGAAGTGGATCGCACGGGTTGCTTGGGTGGGAAAATCCATTTTTGGGCTCCAATATTGGAGGACTACCTCTCTAAGGCTTGCAAAGAAAGTTCAAACAAGGAACTTGGTGTCAGCTGGGGCATCAATCAAGGGGCCATTTCAAGTGCAGGGAACCTACCAGGATACTGGAAGAATTACTTTAGAGCTTTGGCAGGCAGCAAGGGTAGATTGGAGGATGGATAGTAGATTATCAAAAGGATCCAGGCGATTTTCCTATGGGGAATAGCTTTGGGACTGGAGATGAACCTCGTCTATGCAAGGCCTTCAAGAACTTTATTATGGTGGTTCACAGGGGTACCTCCTTGATGTAAATGGCTGAAGTGTGCTTAGGGTGAAAGCAGCTAATAATGTTTCCAGTGCCTCCAAGGTGATGGTAAGAAAGACATTGGATAAAATGGAAGCAACTAAACTGCCTTCTTGCCGGAGTGAAGCAATTACTTTTTTGGCTGCATCAGAGGCTGAGAAGTTCTGTTTAGAAGGTCGTGGAGGGCAGTTTTGGCAGATGTTCCTGCAAGAAAGATAAGGCTGAAGATACCCCAGATGGGAAAGCCTCTTCGTCCTTCAGGACTGGCTAAAGGTGGGAGGTGGTGGTGTCTGCCTCTCAGATCTCACAACTAACCAGGTTTGAGAAGTTACAAGATAGAGAGCATTGCTAAACGTACTTGTCCCAGATCACTTGCAAAATGTGACCTACCCTGATGGACCTGTGGGGGAGGAGGGTTAAGAGATGCTGGTTTATACCAGTCCAGAACTTTTTCTTCCAACTCCGCAGCAACATCTTAGTCACAGGGTTAACTCTGAATAAATGGATTAAGCATAAGGAGGATGACCTTCTGTATGCCTGTAAGGTGTTTGGAGGGGAGGAGTCGGCAAAACCCATCTTCACAGAGTGTTCAGTAGTGGATGCTGTGCGTTGTAGTGTTCTCCTATGGTATAAAGCGTACCAACCAGGTTGTAAGTTATCCTCTGGTCATCTCGCATGGCCAGAGATCCTGACTGTGTATGCCCCACCAAGTCTGCTTGCAGACAAGGAGGGGCTCAGGCTCTGGTGCACAATATGGGGGGAGGTGATGTATGGTCTATGGCTTTCCAGAAATCAGTGTTACTTCCCTTCAATAGGAATCCAGGCAACAAGCTCCCTGCCATAGTCAGGCTACAGCCAGAAATAGCTATATAAGGCTATGGCTTTACTCTTTCCTCAAGTAAGTCCAACTTAGGGGTTAGTCTGATCTCATTTCTTTCAGTAAGGAATGGGAGGAATATCTCTGAACTAGCTGGGTAGCCTTTTCTGCCTGGTATACCAAACAGTGAGGATTATGTTAATTTTGTGGTGATGTGAGCCACCCCACCTGCGGTCAGGGCGCATATCTGTGGTGCTTAGATTTGCGCAGCCCCATTGCGGTGGGGGCAGTACCCAAGGGTTTCATCCTGCAAAGTTGCCTGTACTGGGTGCCTTAACGGTCACACAAAAAACTCAAAAACCTGTCATCCCCAGATGAGTAACTTTCCTTTCAGAAAACAGATCTTCTTTTGGTATCCTTTCGATCACAAGCAGTGTCCTCTTTTAGCTCATAGTACCAATTATTGATGGCATTTCCCACTTCTTGAGGCATATTTCCATGCCTTTAAGCTTTAGGTACTTCCTATGTATTTCCTCTAGTTCCTTGGTTAGCTGGAAAAGCTGTTGTTATTAGTTCCATGGTTATTACTAACAGCATGGCTTGATCTTGTGCCTCAATCATGTTTGAGCCCTGCTTTTTCAAAATCCCTTATATTTTGGCAACTTAGCCCATTAATAATCACTCTTTCTTCTGAGATATGGAATATAAGGCCAGTAGTTAGAGTCCTGATAACTTGGTCCAAATTCCTTTAACCTCTGATTGATAATGAGTATTTATGTCACTGACTAATAGATGTAGCTTTGTGACTTCTTCCTTGACATCTTTAAGTTATTTTATGAGATAGTGGATAGACTCAAACATCTTCACAGATGATTCCATTCCCACCTATTCTAGTTCTGTAACTTTGGGAGTTCTGAACGCTGCAACCTGAACGTGAACACTCCCCTTTTCACTCAACAGTTATCCGTTCATTTTTTTAACTCAAATACTTATGGACATCGTCATCCCAGAACCCCAGTAGTGAGCACCGCTTATTGAAAAGTGGTAGCTGCACAGGTTTGCGATAGTTTATTCCTTAACTGATACAACTTCCTTGTATAATGACAGGGCAAATGAATTATATTTTTAAGGGTTCATTCAGCACTTGACCATTGTTCACTTAATACTTAGGCACTTCCATCCTTCAATAACTAAAACCAATTACTATTAAAATCTAGTGTACCATTAAAAGATATCTTGTTAGGGAAATAACTAATACATATATAGTATTCTGTCACCCTAGTGCCCTCCTACTAGAATCATAAGCATCCACTGCCGGAGAATAGCTTTGCTTTAATTGATCTGCAGCTTCAGCATGCCATTAGTCATAACTTCCTTTGACTCAATTATTCCAAGCTAAATGATCCTGCCCTCAAGCTAGTAAACTATTGGTGATCATCCATGACAAATAAAGGATGTCCTAATCCTCAAATTAATTGTAATTTAAGCTCAGAGCTCCCACCCTTGGAAGCTTAAAATCATCGATACTAATAACTTATAGTGGGGATCCTCCCTTATTATTTTACTTGTATCAGAACGCATTGGTCTAAGCATAATCTAATTAAATTTCACAACACTCATCTAAGGAAAATTTATTTATAAATATAAACTGGGAAGAGTATACGATAATTTGTCAGTAGGGAGGCCCATCTATAACATAGCCATGACAAAGTAAATTTTCATTATCCTCAATGGGTAGTATTGGGTTTATTATCATATGCGCTCACTGGTGCTAAAGCTGGGAAACCCAATATGGTATCTGACTGCAAGAGGCTATGGTCAGCTGAGAGGACAGGGGCCACTTTAGACACAAGGTTAGACGATACTTTGTTACTAGAATAGAATAAGAACTTTAATAAAATAAGATAAATCATATATTCTGCTGAAAAAGTATTTTATTAATCTAAAAGGTGTTAATATTTATAGGGTGCGTGGTGACACAGTGCTTCAAGGCTATTTGTGATTTCATCTGTACAGGACATTTCCTGGACTTCTGGATTGATTTCCTGTTTTGAACCCTCATTGGCTTTTGCCACTCTCGTGGCTGGATCAGTGGAAACTCCGCTTCAAATGACTTAGAAACTTGGGATGTATATATTTCCCAAATTTTGGAGTAATTCAAGTAAACCCCAGACTCAGTATACAAGCTGATAACATAGACTCAAGCCCCATTCTCAAAATTATTGGGCCATTTGGGAGTTGTTCCCCTCATATGAATGTATCGACCAACCCCTTGGACAAGGCTTTCACCTAAACCAGGGAGAATCCCAACAGGTAGAAGCCCCTTTTTATCTACCTCTTGATGTTTGTTCATGAGGTTATCTTCATTTTTAAGATTTCCCAACAGAATATTTTGGATTGCTGGTAGGCAAGATTTAGTACCCCTGGTGATACTCAGGGGTCTAGGGGGACTAACTCCATCAATGCTTATGTTTAATATGCAGTTTTGAAGAATTTGTAAATTAATCTTGGTGCCAATCACTCATTGTTCACTAGACTTTATTAGTATTTCTTCTAAAATATAAAACGGAATGCTTTCTAGAGCATCCACAGAAGCAGGCAACTTCTTTGTGCTCTTCCTGAAATTTGTTTAAAGTAGAGATAAGATAGAGGAATTATACTCAATTAAAAAGTGTATTCTTTTCGTTGGGATCTTTACTGGTTAGAAACAAAAAAAACCTCATAGTTGAGCAGGAAGTGATAACCCTACTTTAAGTTGATGATTCCGTCATACACAAGCATATTTTGGGTTCCTATGAGCATATTATAGTTATTTTTATTTAAGGTCAGAGCTGGTGCTGATAGGATAAGCTTCCCAAATCTGATGTGTAGAGAGGAGTATGCCCTGAAAGCCCCATACTGTTAGCCCTAAGTTTCATACTCTTAGGAGTAGACCAGGTCAGGCTCTAACTTAATCTTTTTGATGAGTTTTGATGAGATCACATTGATTGGAGAACTGGGGTTGATGATGGACATAATCCAAAACTTTTATATGTATCCTCTACCTTGGTTACAGTTCCATAAAAAAATAGAGCTAGAACCTCCTTAAAATGGAGAGTAGAGAAAAGTTTTTGGGTGGTCTCAGGATATCTCTTTATGGATTGAAAAGTATGCCCAAGCTGTATATGTCAGATTAATTATGGTAAAGAAATGTTATTTATTTAAGGCATGCCAACCAGGGGATGGATATTATGATGCTCAAACAAGCTAAAACTTAAAATAAAATAAAATAGAAATAAATTAAAGGCAAAACAAGACGGATGAACACACTCAAACTGGCGCAAAATCAAAACAAAATACACCAACCAAGTTGGAAGTGGAAACTTCTATACATCCATGTCTGTGGGTGAAGGGTGATTGGGAGGTTCTTCTCCTCATCTGTTGTTGACATGTAGCGGCATATTTCTGATAGAACTGGTGTGGGCACATTATGGAAATGGGGGTAAAGATAGCAAAGGTTTTTGCAACTCAATGTGTGAGATGAGTAGGGTGAAAATATAGGATGTAAGTGTTTTTTTACCCAAAAGCGTACTTTAAGTAGAGTGGCAATGGTTGCAAGGTTGTTGTGGTAATGTGAGTATTTGGGCTGAACTTTACAACCACCACAACTTTTTGAACTGCTTAATTTGCCACCTGATAGTATCATAGGTGTTCTTTTTTTATGTTTTGGAAGCATGGTACTAGGTAGGATAGGAGGTGGCAGGCCCGTAGCCAGCACTGCAACTGATTTTGCAACATCTTTATGGGTTGAGAGACATTTGGGGGAGGCAACTGCCTCTTCAGCTAGTTGGTGGACACTTTTGAATGAGGTGGCATAAGGACGAGGCACATAATGCATTTTGGGAATTTTGCCGCATAATCAGTGCTGAGGTATATTTCAAATGGAGGGAACCCACCCCGTTCAGATTCAGGGGTAAGCTCGCCCAATTCATCAACCTGAATCAAATAATCCCAAGATTTTCGTGAAACCTTATTGGGTTATTTGCATATGAGTTATCTGTTGCGTTTGGCTGGGAGGATGGTTTAGAACTTACTTTAGTCCATTCTGGCTCCTAATTGATGGGTTCAGGATAATAGGTTAGTTGAAATAATTTTTGGTTGGTTGATTCAGTGGTTGCTGTGGCTATCACTTTGGGGGGAGGGGGAAGTATAGTGCCCCATTCAAAAAATGCTATTGGGTCAGCTATGGGGTCATCACGCATGGAGTCAGGTATGATTGCCATGGCTTATGAAATGGATGTGAAGCGCCGTTTCAAAATGGTCCAGTTTGAAACAGGTAAGGCAAATGGTGTGCCCTCTATCCACATGAGCCCAAAAAGGATAGTCTGGGGCAGAGGGGATAATGGTGCAAGGGGGATTGTGAGGACTATTTCTGTTAATACTTGGCAAATAGTTGCAAAGGTGTGGGGCCAGCGAGGCGAGTAGCTCCAACGGGAACCACAAACTGTATTTATGGGATCAGAACCACATTCCAATAATTAGAGATAATTTCATTAATATAAATTTTGGGTGTGTGTGTTAGGGAGGCTCTTGAATTGAACCACAAGAATGGTATCAGTTGGAAACCGGGTATGAGTATTTGTGAGGGGGTGCTCTGGAACACCAGGTGGTTGATAGTCTACTACAGCATCAGCTTCACTTGAGAAGCTAAGATCAAAGTACCCCTTGAAAGGGCGGAAGTTGATGAAGCCTGCAGGCTGCATAACAGCCTGGGCTAATTTGATATTTTCTTTATCTGAATAGGGGAACAACTTACCATATTCAACCTGAAGGCTAAATTGCATTTGCTCTAGGGGATCACAATGGGTCAAAGTGGCACTGCCTGAGTTCAGGTGAATGTAAGGCTAAGTCCTTAGGTGGGACATAGCATGCTGAAGAATTTGGAGGGCTAGCCAATCCATCCTGACCACTTTTTGGCAATGGCTGAAAAACATTAGGAGGTGGAGCATCACTGCCCCACGTGGGGGCAGTGGGTATCAAATGCATCTACATATGTAACTTGAATAGGGTGACGATGAGTGAAGCTGTTCTTACTAAATTTCAAACTATGATTCAACCAAAAGTGAGCGAATCAAGAGAGAAAGAAATTGTAGCAAAGAACTGGTTGGCATCACTATTAGTATCAACAACCTCATGACATCCCAGAACTTTGCTAAGATAAGTTTCTTTAGGTATCAGTGCTTAGTTGACTCTTTCAGGGTTAAATTGATCAAGTATCCCTACTTTACTTGGGCATCTAGAACATAGGATCCACCATCTTTAAAACCTCTTCAGATTAATTATTAGATTTGTTGTCTATACAAGTCTGATGAAGGATGAAAGTGAAGTCAGAGTTAAGTATTCCAGATTCACCAGTTTATTGGTGTGACCCCCATTGTTAGCATGAATCTCCTTGTTACAGGGGATGCCCTTGAGGCGTGTTAAAGTCTAGGCTTTTTGTTGGCTTGTTGGTGCGTTTTCACACCTGAATTACAACAATTATCTGTAGGAGAAGTATATTTCTCTACTACGGGATAAATATTGTAGGGGGTTATTTGACCACTTATAGTATAATCAATAATAAAGTAATCTAAAGGATTTTTATATGAATTTTATTAGTAACCACTAGGGGTTAAGAAGCGATGACCAATTAAATCATGATGCTTAGTATTTAAAATGTATCAAAGCTCAAAGTGGGTCAGGTGTGAATTTTGGTATATGATGATTACATCCTAATTTGGTAATATAAACTTTTGACATGTTGGAGCTCTTGAAACGTGCCTTGCTTGGATGGAAAGGCCAATGGAGGGTCAGTGGCAGGTAGGATATATCCATGAGGCAGTGATTTAATATATTTGACCCATTCATTGGATAGGAAAATATTTGCCTCTGGTGAAACCCGCTCCAAGGCTATAAAAGGGGGTGTCCACAGAGTAGGTGTTTGAACTAATTTGGAAGATGGGACATAGATGACCATCAGAACAACTCCCCAATTTTGCCCAAAGTTCGTCATAGCCCTGCTACTTGCCATAGGGCGAACTGGCCGAGGGTTGGGGGCAATAGTATATTCCAATTTTCGAGGTTCCGCCAATAATTGACCAAGGATTTTTGGCTAATGTTATCCATACCAAAACCCAAATCACTCTTATTGCAATAATGGACTTTTGATTTTCTGACATCACCCCCTTCAATGGTGTTAGGGGGAGATTGAGGCCGCAAGAACTAGCCATGAACCCATTTGATGGTAACTCCAGAAGAAAGGGATTTGATGGAGTATTCATTCACTCGCTTATATGTGACTACAAAAGGTCCCTCCCAGATATACTTGAGCATCTCACTCCTATGAGTGATCCAATTGTGGTAATACAGTACCAAATCTGATACTTGGGAGGAAGTAAGTGGGGACCAGCTCTCATTAGCAGCTTACCCTTCTTTAGTGAAATTCTAAGCCAAGTTAGTCATAGCCTTAGAATGTAATTGGATGATGTGCTGGGCTAACTATTTCATGGCTTGCTCAGGGTCAACCCTGTCAGAGAAAATATCTTGGCTAATAATGCTGACAACCCAGGTTCTCACCCATATAAAACATGGAAAGGGGGCACCTTAAGGATGTGATGGTAGCTAATACGTTAGGCCATGAGGGCGCTGGGTAAGTAAAGATCCCATTGGAGAGGGTCTGGAATGCCATTTTGCGGAGTATTGAGACCAGGGTTTCGTTAACTCTTTCTACAGCACCATTTGTTCATGGGTTATAGGGGGCCAAGAAGATTTGTTGAGCTCCAATGGAAGTGGCAAGGAGCTTTATCACTCTAGAGGTATTATTTTCCCGTTGTCACATAGGAGGACTTGAGGCACTCATGCTTGGTTAAGATATACTGGTGGAAGAAGGTGGCCGTAGCTTTAGCAGTCTGAGCGGGGAGATCAACAGCTTTAACCCATTTGGTGAAATGATCAATTATAACCAGGATATAACGGTTGCCACCAGTATTCTGAGGTAGAGGACCTTCCACATCCATGCTTATAGTGTGGAAGGGCTGTTGGGGCATAGTTAGTTGCTATTGATACTGGTCTTGTAGCCAGATTGCTTTTTACAGGTCAGAAAGGCATCCAGGTATTCAGCTATGGTCTCCATGATGCCTTCCCAATAATATTGCTCTTTTACCAACTCATAGGTTTTGCGGACTCCACCATGGCCCATGATAGTGTGGGACTCTAGGATCACCAGTACTTGTTCTGATGGCTGGAGATAGGGCAACCAGTGCACTCCTACTTTCTCATATAACTTCCCACTCTCCACCTTGATGTTGCGGAAGTGCGCAGCTAGCATCTTCTGTACTGGTTCATCTTCATCAGCCCACATGTCAGGAGTCACGAGGTGATCATGAAACCTCTCAGCTTCAAAATTTTCTAAGTGAATAACAGGCGGCCGCGTTAACCCGTCTAGATTCATGTGGCGAGTTCCCGCCCAGTGCTTAATAGTCATATTGTAATGCTAGAGCTTCAGAGCCCAGCGAGCCAACCGCCCTATGGGGTCCTTCATATTCTGCAACCACTTTAAGAGACGTGGTCTGTGATAACTTTAAAAGGGAGTACTATATAGGAATGGGCACTAGTATTTTACAGCGATCAGGACAGCCATGAACTCCTTCTCAGTGATTTTATAGTTTCACTCAGCTTTTGAAAGCATTTTGCTAAAGTAGGACATGGGATTATTAACCCCTTGCTCATTCAATTATCTAGGATAGCTTCAATTGTGTAGTCAGAGGCATCCGTGAGCAACATGAAATGCTTGCCATAGTCAGGGTGGTGGAGTAATGGTCTTTTTTGCAATAGCTCCTTCAGGGTCTCAAACGCGGCCTTTTGTTAAGCACACAATGGAAGGGGGTGTTCTTAGCCAGGATGCTGATAAGGGGCTCGCGAGCTGGGTGAATTTTGGGATAAATTGATGGTAATACCTCATCATGCCAAAGATTACCTGGATGTCATTATGGTTTTGGGGCACTGGCATCTTTTATTGCTTTTTCTTTATTTTGTAGAGGTTAAATCCCAGATTGAGATATGGCCTTCCCAAGAAATTCAGCTTCTTCTGGAAAATTGTACACTTGGAGGGCTTTAGTTTGATTTTAGATTCCTGCAAGCATTGAAACACAACCTTTAGGTGCTTAAAATCCTCATTGAACGTCTTGGAGAAGAGTGCGATATAATTGAGGTAGATGATCACACAGATCAGTTTAAGGTCCTGGAGAATGTGGTCCATCACCCGCTGAAAAGTAGCAGGCGTATTGCACAACCCCTGAGGTAACTGAGTGGGTTGAAATATGCCTTCATTGCAGATAAGAGCACATTTCTCCTGCTCTTGTGGAGAAAGGTTCATTTTATAGTATCCGCTAGCCAAGTCCATAGCAGAAAGAACTTGATCCAGAGAGTTGGGCCAGAGCGTCGTTGATATGTGATATAGTGTATCTATCATTCTTATTGAAGTTTTTCAGTTTAAATCATTCCATCACTACCCAATGACCTCCATTTTTTTATCAATAGGAGAGAGGATGACTGAGGGCTTTGGGAAGGCACTAGCAACCCAGCGTCCAGCAACTGTTTGAGCTATGTCTACATCTTTAGCCCTCAACTTTTGACTTTTTAATACAGTTTGAAGTGGATGAGCCGCACCCTTACCATAAGTTGTATGAGTCCAACCCATCATGTTCCCATAGTCAGTAATAGGTTTGAAAAAAATGCTGCAGTAGGCCTCAAGCAGGGTGTGGACTTTATCTAGCTCAGCCGGGGTTAGTTCATAAGAGAAATTAATGGAAGGTAGGGTACATGAAGACTGGTTGGCGGGTAAGACCATATCCGCCATAGGCCTAATACAGGGAAACTTTATTTCCTCAAGGGGAATCAGCATGCCTCTTCTGATATCCTGATGCTTTTTAACAACCATATCCTTTTTTAAAATTAGCTAGCAAGAGGTTGATAGGTTATTGATAGGTGGGGTCTTGCACACCCGGTAAGACTATGGGCTCCAAAGGACTAACACCATCAATGTTAATTAGGTGCAGTAGGAAGTTGTGTGGGATTTGCAAGGTAATCTTCATGTCAACTACTCTTTGTTCACCAACCTTGATTACTACCTCTTCAGAAGCATAGAAAGGGATTCCTCCAGGGCGTCCTCTGATTGAGGCAACATTTTTTCATGCTGTCATGGTATAATGTAGGTATAAGGTGGAAGAGGTATACTCAACTGTGCAAGAGTAATTCTTTTTATTAAGCTCCTAATTGGTCAAAATTCAGTAGTACATCATAGTTAAGTAGAGATAGATAACTCTTCTTCAAGTCAATAATCGCTTCATACTCAAGCATGAACTGGGTACCAATGAGTAGATCATAGGTATTGTTAGCCAGGGCCACCGCTGGAGCTGACAAGATGAACTTCCCGTTTTTAGCACTAGTGGTGCCCAACCCAAAAGGGGGAGCCGCCACACATCTTTCATTGAAAATGGGCTGAAAAAAGGGATTGTGGTAAATAAAAATCCTGATATGGCACCTCAGTTAACAGCCTAGGAAGCCATATCAAGTGAAAGGATGCTTTGGGAAAATTTTGTCTGGCGCCCACTTTAGCTGGCAGATCATGGTGGAAAACATTGGGGTAGGAAATTAGCGACATGTATCATAAGGAGGCATAGCTATGGGTTTTTTATTAATGAGGCCAGCAGTGTCCATTGCCTCAACGTATTGAGCAAGTTGATGATTAGCAAAAGTGATGAGAGCAGGCACACAAGTGAATGTCTTGATGCTCCAGCGGGTTCCAGATAATTGGGGTCAAAAAGAGAAGTCTATGCTGCATTATTGCAAGCGTGGCTCGCACCAAAAGCAAGCTCCTCAATTTCATACTTCGCATCTTCCTCAAAAATATGGGGAAAATTGGGGATAGGAATACCCTCAACAAGGGGAACAAGATGAGCTTCCCAGAACGGATGGGCAGATAATAGTATGCCCTGATGGCGCAGGTGTTGTTTGGGTCTGCAGTACCAAATTTTTGATTATAGTTGATGACAGAGGCCAATTTAATTTTTTTAATGAGTTTGGACGATACAACGTTCACTGGGGACCCAGTGTCAAGGATAGCCATAAACTGCAATTCATTTATGACAACCTCCACTTTGGTTAAGGTTCCACCCAAGTTGGGGGAAAGATCGAGGACTTCTTTTGATAGAGAGCAGGGGCAAGTCTTTTGGCAGTCTCAGTGTATTCTCCTGATTAGACTGCAGGGTATGGACACACTAGTTAGGTTGGATCAAGGTGACAATGAGCTGGTCAGCATCACTGGCAGTGTCAATGACCTCAAACCCCTTCAAAACTTAGCGGAGTTAAGTTTGGCGGGGGATCCTAGCCAGATCCACTCACTCAGGGTTTAACCTATCAGGTATGTTAAATTTATAGTCTACTTAAGATGGCTATTTTTCTTCTGTGGTATGGTGGAGTTTTGAACATCTATTGTGGGAAGACAATAGACCAGATGGTGACTATAGTTAAGATATAACTCCTTGGTAATAGCACTTATAAGACATATTCTCCTTGCGTTACTTGGACGATGACATGATGCCCTGATCTTAGTGATCCCAAGTAGATACTCAACTTAACATAACTTGGAATAAAAAACACAAAAAGCTTATAAGTTAAACTATAAACTAGTGGTATAAGTTTATTGTTTTTTATTAGTATCAACTTGGAGATAATTTATAGAGTTTAATATTCACTACATCTTACCCATGACGTCTCATTTTAATGGCACTCGGCAGAGGAACATGTAAAATATCTCGTTGGAGGTTAACAATCCTTCAGCTCAGGGAATTTCGCACAGCCTCAGAGTTGGTGTAAGTTTTGTCAATGTTCTCAAGATAGCATATCAGATGCATCTGCAAATAGCTGAACCAATTCTCTTTCTCAAGCAAGTGGCAGCACATACCAAGGTAATTGTACCACTAATTAGAAATTAATTTGATCAAAGTATCAGATTGACATCAAAAACTAATTTTTATATAGACCAACAAAGCACACGTGCCTGAATTATTAAGTCAACACTAAATGTTAAGTCTGACCTAAACAACAAAGCCCTTGAGCCTGTGTCATCATAGTTGAGTATTATTAAGTGAAATTGCTAGGCCGCGGATCCCAAGCTTTGCATAAGCTTAGGATATTCCTGATCCATAATCACTGATATCTGATATGATCCATAATAAATTAAGCATGTTAACATTATTATGTCCCTATTGAATATCTGACAATTGGGTCCAGTCAATTACTCAACACTTCCCCCGCCTTGACTGGATATAAGCGGTTGGTACCCTTCTTCCTGGGTCACAATATCTAACTTTTTGCGTTCATCAAAATATGAACATTATATTGGGTTGGGACCATCTAGTACTAAAAAAAAAAAATATATGAACATTATATTGATAGCTTTTCTGCCTCAAACAGACAAGTCTTCCTAAAACTAAGCTAGTCCATGTGGCATGCTATGGTCATCTCAGGCGTGTTGCCCATGATTTCTCAAGCTAGATTAACCATCTATGCTTCCACGGTACTAGAGAGTTCAGCTTCATGTCCCGCTGCAACTTCACCAATTGATTAACCTAAACAATCCCCCTTGTGTTTGAGTACTATCTGTCAAACATCCCAATGGGTTAATCGGGATCCCCTTTAACTTATTCTTTACCTCTTTGGGCTTCTAAAGCCGTTCAGTCCCATGAAACCCTTATCTGGCATCAATTCACTTTGGGTGGGGATCTCCTTCTTTACTTCTTGTTTTCCCTTTTTTGCATCTTCACTTCCAAGAATCTTGCTTCCTATTTTAAGTGCGGACAGTGTGGCTTCGTTGGGTCCAGAGCTCAATTTGATGTCAGAGCTTGTAAATGCCTACTTGTTGTCCACTCTTTCTACTGATCCTGAGGTTACCGCATATGATATTTTTGAGGCCAACCAGGCTCTTATTTTTGCTAAATTGGTTGCTAAGCTTTGGTGTGAACCTGCTTTGGTACATACCTATTTTTATGTCTTGTTGGGCCTCAAGTCTCAGATTTCAAAAGATCGACACATCCTGGTGATATACCAAGCCCTTTTTAAAAACTTGGTGAAAGGGCTTCCCAAAAAAGTATGCCCCACAGATGGCTCTCCTGGGTGCATGAGTTTGCTTCCCTCCTTCCTTGCTCCCCACTGACACCATGCCCAATATGCGCAGGGTATTAGATGAGGCCCATTTGCAAATGTTTCATGTGAAAGTGTTCCTCCCCCCAGTTTACCCCTGCCTTGAGAGCCTTCTTGCCAAATGTATTTTCCTTTCTGCAGCAATTACTCCCAAATCAAACCTTTCTCGCCTATTCTGAAGTCCATTCCAATGGTCTTTCCCTTTAGTTCAATGGCTTTTTTAAGCTAACAGGGCCAGCATGCCTGGTGCTGAGCTTTTTTGGGTTTAGCACATCTCTGACAGGGTTTGGATAGTCAGGACTTGTATGAGATTTTCATCTCTCCAATTCCACTACAGGCTTCTTCAGTTTGATCAAACTCTTCTTTCCCTACCAAAGAAGGGTTACCTGGTTCCAAAGCCAGTGAGGCATCAAATCTCTGAATTTAAATTTAAGTATTTCAATTATTTTTTGTCTTTTTGTTATAGATTATTATTTTTTACTTTATTTATTTATTTTATTTTATTCATTATGAGTATATTTCTTCATTTTTTCTTTTTTCTTTTTGTATTATTTTATTCTTTATGATACAGATGAAGGAGCTTAGCATGTACTTGATTCACAACTCAGCTGCCTTGATCCTTGATGGTATATACATCTTCAGACGATTTCTTCAATATAATAAATGGTCCTTTCCAAAGCAAGGCCAGCTTGTGCGCGCAGCCTGCGCTATGTGTGTTACAATATACTATTAAGTCTCCTTCCTTGAACTTAGTCACCGTAACTCATTTAGCATCATCATAGATTTTCTGACTAGTTTTTTGACTTCTTTCATTTTTATAAACTTCAGGTTGCAACTTGATTAGGGTCTTCACTAGTTGCTCAACATAATTATTTGGGTTAATTGCGACAGTTGAACTAAGTACTGAATATAATAATGGAAGCAGAGTGGGCTGTCTAGCATACAGAAGTTGAATTGGAGAGTGGCCTGTGCTGCTGTGGTGTCCAATATTGTATGCAAACATGGTAGCACTAATTGAAGTCGCCCATTGCAAAGGCGCCAAGGCTGCATTTTTGCATAATATGCTGACTAGAGTGCCATTCACTAGCTCTACCATACCATTAGTCTCAGGATGGTATAGTGTTAACAACACTCTTTGATAGCCATCAACTCATTTAACTGTTGTACCAATTGATCAGTAAAATTTGTGCCATTATCCTTAAAGATTTTCTGGGGGCATCTGTGCTTGTAATTAAAATTATCCATAATGAACTTGGCAGTAGTTAGAGCTCCAATGTCTTGAATTGCTTTCGCTTCCACCCATTTTGTAGGATGGTCAATAGCAACAATTATGTATTTGTTGCCTAGGCTACACACAGGAAAAGGGCCAACTACATCAATTGACATGGTATGTCAGGCCTAGTTAGGTTTGATCAAAAGATATTTCACATCTGACTTCATAGGCTTTGCAATTTGGCATGAATGACTTTTATTGAGCAAATCTTGGATATTGAATCAGATTGAATCCCAATAGTAACTCGATCATGATTAATTCTAACATCTTGGTCAATCCTCCATGCCTGACAGCCTTGTGTGTTTGTGTAATAATCTCCATTTGGTTGGAAGGTTTTGGGAAAATTCTACGCTGCCCATTGGGCTTGAGATTGTATAAAACTCCATTTCTAATATTTGGTGTCAGTTAATGCTTTTTTGATCACTTTTTGTACTTCAGGTGGCTCATCTCCATACTTTCAGGTAATCATTTTTCATGAAGCTCATTGGCTAAACTTCTCAGGACAGCTACAATAGGAAGGCACAATAGATCATCTGCATTTTGATGGGCCTTTCAAGCTCTATGAATAATTTCATAATTGTATGCTTGTAATTTCAAGGCCCAGCAGGCTAATCGTCCCTCAGGTTCCTTGAGGTTGTGGAGCCATATTAACAAGCTGTGATCCGTCACTACTTGAAACTTGGTGCAATTAATGTAAAACCAAAATTGTTTACAAGAATAGATGACAGCCAAACATTATCATTCAGTCACCTTATAATTATGCTCATGGTTATTCAGCATCCTGCTGCAATAAGCGACTGGATGCTCCTCGCCATCATCCCCAATCTGAGATAGCACACCTCCAATTGCAGTCCATGAGGCGTCAGTTTGTATGATAAAAGGCTTGCTGAAATCTGGATATCGGAGAATAGGCGCTGTGCTCATTTTGGTTTTCAAAGCCATAAAGACTTGTTAGCACTCCTCTGTCCAGCAATAACGAACTCCTCCTTGTAGTAAGTGGAATAGGGGCTCCGAAATCTTTGTGACCCTTCTACAAATCTTTGCTAGTATCCTACCATGCCTAAGAATACTTGAACATCCCTCATAATTGTTGGAGGTTTCATTTTGTTAATCGCCTCCACCTTTTGAGGTTGAGGACACAAGCATGTGAAATCAATGACGAACCCAAGACATTCCAATTGTTCTTTAAAGAATTGATATTTTATAGGCTTTATCTTCAGATTGGCTTTCAACATCCATTTGAACACTTGTTCAAGGTGCTCCAGATGTTTGGAAAACGTTCACAAAAAAGACATTGATTTCATCCAGATACACCAGTATGCAGGATAATTTAAGGTCCCCCAAAATTGTGTCCATTGCACGCTGAAAGGTTTCCGGCGCATTGCACAGCCCCTGTGGCATGCTTGTTGGTTGTATCAGCCCTTGAGCAGCAATCATCACGCACTTTTCCTGCTCCTCTTGAGGCAGTTCAATTTGCCAATATATTTAGATGTGGTCCGTTGCAGTAAATTACTTCGCCATTCCCAGATGGTCCAGAGCATCATCAATTCTGGGCAACGGATACAAATCTTTTTTGTAATGGCATTAAGGTGTCAATATTCAATCACAACTCAATTACTGCCATCTTTTTTCTTCATGATTAAAACTGGGATGGCCCACGGACTTTTAGAAGCACTTTGATTCCACTTTTCAGCAATCTGTCAAGCTCTTCTCTGAATATTTCGTCACTAGCCCTGGGGCACCAGACTGGCCTCATTCTAATAGACACATGGTCCCCAATGTCAACAAAATGCTTTACTCCTTTTGCACAACCTAAATATTGGTCATCTTTGGCAAAAATTTCGGAGTATTGTTCAAACAACTTAAGTGCTTCATCATTCTGTTGTTCTGATAATTCAGTAAATGATTCTCAAGAAATTACAGTATGTTCCCCAAGGGTTTTGAGTGGCAATCCAAACTTGGATAAGTCACCAAATTTGACAGCTAATTTTAGCTCATCCCTTGGAAACAGATGCATGAATGCAACTACTTGATATTTCTTGACCTTAATACTTTGGCTGGTTAAATTTGCTACTAGAATATCAATCTCCCCATGCCCTGATTTAAGTATTCCAGGCAACACATTAGGTTCCATTTGAGAACAATGTTACGGGGATACAACCTCCCCATATAGTCCTTCTGGAATATCCATCGTGGTCCCAGTCCTCATAAACATTTGATGGCCTGAAGATATTGTTGCATCCTTATTCACACATAATGGTATTCCTCAATTTTTGTTTATGGTGGTTGTCATGGGGCGGCTTTGATTTCCCCACTGAATATATCTTACTGGTATTATCCCATTGGCATAAGATATATTATAAAGTTTCTGCGATGGCTTGTGGGCTTTGTATTGTCATGAGATTAATAAATCGTAAGTGATTATATCTATATTGTCAAGATGCTCTCTTAAAAATTGCATGAGATCCTGTTGCAAATACATATGACTGGACGACAAGCCACCATTATGACCAAGCGAATCATTGGAGGAATCCCGCCGAAGGTTTAATGGACAGAATCTGCTGAGGATGTTTCAGAGCTATAATTAATTGATCACATTTGGTTGAGGCAATAAGGGGCTATAATGGGTCATATCAGGTTGCTTTCAAAATAAGGCGATAGGGCAATGTTGACATTTGACAGCCAATAAATTGGATCACCTCATATCTGAGAATTAAAGAATTAAAGAACAATAAGCCAAAACCAATGAGAAGATGGTGAAACAAATAACTAAGCAAATGGGTCAGTACCAACTGAGGTTGCTTGGATATCAATGAAACAAAGAGACTGAAGGAGGAGGTTTTTAGTAGGCGTAGAAAAAAAGAAAAAGGTGGAAGAAAGAGGGAGCGGACTAGAGGAAGATCCGCCGATTTATTATAATAAAATAAAAAGAAGTGTTTGGGGGAAATTGCTCACATTTTATTATATATTAATTGTTTAAAAGTGTATTGAGTAATGGGTGATCGTCATATTGTCCATTCTAATTGTTCAATGGGCAAAACCCTGTGCAAAATACCCTTCAGTGGGTACATACGGAATTGCTGAGATTCAACAGTGGTGCTCACTACAGGGGGCTCATTGACCAATAACACTGCAATGAAAACTCAGCTGCCAGCTATGTTGCATCCAGGGTGTTTTAAATAAAGATATGCCTGACATGCTGGGCCTGTTACATATGAGGAGATGAGACTCACGTTAGATACTGTGCTCAAAAGACAAGATGAGTTGCTTCAGAAGGTTTACAGTGATAAGTTTCTGCCATTTGATTGTGAAGGAAATATTCATAAGTTCTTTTGTCAATTTGAGTTTGCAACTGAAGGAACTTTGGATCAGTGGAGGGCGAAACAATTGCTCTCCTCCTTGGATGTTGGGAGTGCTAATCAAGTCATTTGTTACCTCTCAGCTAGTTCCATTTCATACCATGAAGTTAATTAGATGGTGCTGTGGTTATTCGGTGGAACCGCAAAAATGTTGCAGCAAAAAGCCAAGTTCTTGAACATCAGGTTTCAGAAAAATGAGACCCTCACTACATTTGCTGACTGATTTATGATGGAAGCACATGTGCTGATTGGGGAAGGGATTTTATCCAAAGTTGATGTGCGTATTGTAATGGCCTCAGTGGTGAAGCCATACCCTGAACTTTACAATGTCATGGCCCCATTGTTAGAGGATGATGTATCTCTTCTCAAACTTGTTCAGTTTGTATGTCGCTTAGCTGTAACTTTCCCTCCACCCAATACTGAGCAAATCTTAACTGTCGCTGTTGTCCACCTTAATCATGTGGGGAGTTATCTGATCAGTGAGGGTTCCATCAGGATACTCACCGCAGTCCAACAGGCGTTCTTAACTACCAATCAACTTCTGACTAACTACTTCTCAAGCTCTAACTACGCTGATTAGTGGCAGTCATTTTACCAATGGGGTCTGGTTATGATAGTTCTTTTCAGAACCACCTAAAAGTGGACAACTTATACTAAACATAGTCTTAGACCCTATGAAGTAAGTTGTTTTAATTGCAGTTGCACTGGGCACATGGGATGATGGTGCCCCCAATCGATGGATCCCTCCCATACAACGAAATCAAGGCTATCAGGGAAAAGTCATAGCGGAGTAGAGACAGGACTCACTACCTCTGCTATCTCTAATCCTAACGTCTCATCTGAATCTACTTTGTTAAATGTAGCAGAAGCCTCTCAATATGATGATACATTCCTCTACCAACAGCTGGTTGGGGAGTAAATGTTCTGACCCAAGCGCACGTTGAAGAGATGGCAGACAAAACTCTCCAGATTGACTGAAGCTTTATGCTTGTCAAATGTTCAATCAAAGTCCGTCAGATAAGTTATCACCATTTGCAGATGCCCTGTCCCTGAGAGGAGTAGATGTCGCCCTTCCAGTGGACGATATTGTAACCTGATACCCTAAAATTGGTGCGGGTATTATGAGTTTCCTGGGAAAACATGAATCATTGAGCATAAACGTAGTAGATAGCTGGCATTCATCTTACTCAGAATGCACTTACTGTGATATAGTGGTAGCTAAAAAACAGGTATGTGCTATAATTGATACAGGCGCCCATGTTAATATTGTCTCCACTAAATTTGGTGGCGAAGTTGTCCTTAAAACCTGACATAGACCACCGGATGGTGTATGGGACTGCTAGGAGCTGAAACCACAATTTCTGAGGGAACATATAGCGTGCTTCCCTTGTGGTTCGGATCCATTGTTGTGGTGGCTCTGGTGGTGGTATTACCAATTTGTAACTACGATCTGTTTATTGGGACTGCATTTATGCAACACTATGGGGCTGTAGTTGACATGATGGAAGAGACCCTAGCCATTTTGGGACAGCAAATCCCATTTTATTTCCCCTCTAGTGGAGTTCCAAAGAGCTCAGTGCATATGGGACAGATTAACCTTGCCTACAGCAATGGGGTGATTCCAGTGCGCTATCATCAATTAATGGGGAAACCTTGGGCCCTCCCTCATCAGATATACGAATACCAAGGGCTACCGCTTAGAGCAGCTGGAGCTATATCCATTTCCTCTGAACATCAAGTAATAGTAGATACTGAGTTAGAAGTGGAAGTGCCAGCTGGGCTTTATGGAGAGATCATTGGGTCTTATCAGCGATCATGGCTTGAACCTCAAGTGGCTCCAGGCATCATACTTCCAGGTCATGGGGAGGTCAAGGTATTGGTTGAAAATTTTCAAAATCTACCAATTTAAATCCGCTGGCATCAAATTATAGTATATTTACATCTGAACCTGGTTGATATCCTCAACCAGGTTCATGAGTTTGGTTCTCTAAATGAATTTGGTCTGCCCATCGAACTGCATCTTGGTGCAATGGTGGTTGTACTGCGGGAGGATTTATCTGGGTTAACAGAAGATCAGAAGGAGTGGGCGGAAGCTTTATTTCAATTTATAAAGAGATTTTTGTGGTTGATGATCATTATTTGGGGTGCGCTTGGGGGATTTTTCATTAACTGGACACTGGGGATCATCCCCCCATCAGGTCTTGACCAATCCTTCAATCACAGGAAGCTGAAGAACTCATCACCGAGGAGATTGAAAAGCTGCTAGAGCAGGGAATGCTCAAACCATCTAAGAGTCCGTGGACTTTGCCTGTCCTAATTGTTAAAAAGAAGGATGAAACTAACTGTGTAGTAATTGACTACTGGAAGCTCAATAGTATCACCAAAAAAGATTTATACCCTCTACCATGGATTGATGATGCGCTGGATTGGCTAGGTGGAGCCCACTACTTCTCTGCTATGGATTTGATATATAGATATTGGTAAATTGAGTTGTTCACAGTGGAACAAGAAAAATGCACCGTGATCACCTCAAAAGGGCTTTTCCAACCAACTCAAATGCTGCAAGGGCTATGTAACACCCCAGCTACATTTCAACAAGCAATGGACACCATACTGGGTGATCTGAAGCTGTTGTGCGTTCTTGTGTATCTTGACAATATCAATGTCTTCTCATGCATGTTCACTGAGCACCTTACTCATTTGGAAGGGGTATTTCGCTGACTGGCTGAGGTCAATATAAAATCAAGCCTCAGAAATGCCACGTCTTCAAGGATCAGCTTGAGTACCTTGGGTTTGTGGTGGATGCGACTGGGCTATGACCTCAACCAGCCAAGGTAGAAGCTATCCAGAAGATGACTAAGCCAGTTAATAAGCGGGACATTAAGGTGTTTTTGGGGATGGTAGGTTATTACCAACGATTAATACCCAATTTCAGTTGCTTCAGAGGTCTGCTGTTTGAGCTACTAAAGAAAGACGCCATGTTCAAATGGATGGAACGACGCCAATGCACCTTTGATACACTTTAAATGGCGTTAGTTAGTGCGCCTGTGTTGCGCTACCCTAGTTTTGATAAGGAATATATAGTTCAAATGGATGCGTCACTTTCCGCTGTTGGGGCAGTCCTGTCTCAGAAGGACGATGAAGGAGAGGAGCACCCCGTGATGTAATGTAGCCATAGCTTGAATTGCCATGAACGGAATTACACTGTAACTAAGCAAGAGTGCTTAGTGTTAATCTATGAATATAAACAGTTTTGAGTCTACTTGCATGGATTAAAGTTTAAAGTTGTGATGGATCATGCATCGTTGCACTGGTTGCATAACTTAAGAGAGCCTGAGGGGCGACTGGCCTGATGGGCTCTTAAGCTGCAAGCTTATGACTTTAAAATTCTTCACCGACCAGGAGAAAAACACCAAAACGCCAATTGCTTATAAGGGTTGCTGAAAATTGCACTTATGGCGGATTTAAGCAATATATGTTTGACAAAATGCTCAGCGGGAAGTATGATGATGAACCATCAAAACTTATCAAATTACTGTATGGAATTGGGACCAATATGTTCCTAAAAATGGGGAATTGTATAATTGTATAGGGGACGTTACCATGAATATCCCTAGACCTTCCACCCACTCAAATTCTATAATGAGTGCACACCAAGCAGTTGGCCATGGCGGAGTCCATAAAATACTTGAATTGTTAAGGCCGTGGTATTATTTGGAAAGCATGCAATTTGATGTTCTTGAGACTCTATCTTGCTGTCACCAGTGCCAGGTGGAGAAGCCGTTCCAGCAGAAGACTTCATACCAGTTGGTAAAACCTCATTTTTCTTGGCATATAGTCCCTATTGATGTCATGGGACCTCTGCTGACCGGAGCTAATTGGTCTAAGTATATCCTGGTGGCAATTGACCACTTGACCAGGTGGGTTAAGGCGCGAGCCATTTGGGATCTGGGGGCAGTTAATGTGGCTAAGTTCATAATGGAATGCATCATACAGCGCCACAGCTACCCACAGTTTATCTTTACCAACAATGGAACCATCTTCACCTCTCACATTTTACCCAAGCTCAAAGAATTAATGGCATCCGTGGGGTCCTAACAACCCCGTATCACCCTGAGTCTAACAAAATGGTTGAACGGGTTAATGAGACCCCTGGTGAATATACTCTGGAAGTTGGTTACAATTAGACCTTTGATTGGAGTACCATTCTTTCAACTGCGGTGTTTGCCTACAATATAAGTTACCATTCTGCCATGGGAAAGAGCCCCTTCCAATTGCTTTATGGGCGGCATCCCGCTCTGCCTGCGCTGCTATATGCCTGTGTAGAGGACACTGGCAGAATGGATCCACAACAATATTTAACCACTCTTACAAATATGCTGATTAGGTTACAGACCAAAGCATACACGTTCAGTTAGCCAAGAAAATCAAAAACCAGGCTGCTGACCAGATATGGCAAAGTGGCCTAGCACAGTTCAAAAAAGGAGATATGGTTCTATTCCATAATCAGCATGGGTTTGGGTGGAAGTACAAGCTCGCAAATTCTTGGATCGGGCCATTTGAGATAATAGAAAAAATGGGAGTTGATGCTTATACTATCAAGGATCCCAGTGGCTGGATTATAAATTGGGTGCATGAAAAATTCCTTTGGGCATATAAATAGTAATATAGTTACTCTAAAAATGAAAATACATATATATAAAAATATAAAAAATAAAAAATTAAAATATATATGTGTAGCTGCTAACAGTTTTATGAATTTTAATTAGGGTTGTTTCTTGAGGTCTTTTGCTTCTATGTCTTCATCTTCCTGTCTTTTTTCAGATTCTTGCAGTGTTCCTTTTGTTTCAATCAATGGGACCTTTGTTTCTTCTTCCACTGCTTTGAGTGTGCCATAGTTTCTATGGGCTCATCTGGGGTTGGGGGTGGAGGCAAAGGCTGCTGAGGTGAGAGCAAGGGGTCTGACGTCCACTCCAGGGCCACTGCTCTAGTCCAAAGAGGGGAGGCCAGTGCGATGGGACTAGAAGAGGAGGATGGACTGGGATTCCAGGGTAACAGGCGAGGTAGTGAGAGCTCAGCTGGTTAATTGAGCCAAAGCTGTTCCTGCCCCATTAGGAGCAAAGCTCGCAACCACATGCATTGATGATCCTGGGAAATCAATGAGTATGTCAACAGTGGGGCTGGAGTCATAAGGGCTGGCGAGTAAGCAGGTAAGTGCCAGCTCAAGGGGAAAAGGCTGTGCCCAGCGCCAGGCAATCTACAAGGAAGTCCTCCATGCTCAGATATGCTATTGGAAAAGGAGCAGTTGCAGTGAATGCCGCTCGCCAGGCCCACTTGAGGGCTGTCTGGTGCTGCTCTATTCCTGAACCTAAAGTGGTTTTGGGATGCAAAATTAAGTTACCTAAGAGCGCCATGATGGGAAGGTACTGCAATGGATCATTGGCGCTGAGGGCGGTGAATGCTGCGGTGACCCCAGAACAAAGGCGAGCTAATTGGTTGTTGTGGAAGTTTACCCCAAGGACCAGAAGTGGTTAGGAGCGCGGAGAAAGGACCCTGACCAACAGGCTATTACCCACTGCACAAAGCACAGCATCTGCTGAACAAATAGAGCCATGGGATGAGGCTCAGCAGGAGATGGAAGCACTAGGTGACTAAAGCCGCTTGCCAGGAGCTGGGCCGCTTCATTATATGAAGACCCTTGGGTCCGCTCCCCTCCCCAGCATAACTGGGCCATTATGTCCCCAAAGGGGGCGCTCCAGGAAGCCAAATGGCTGACGAATTTAGGAAAAATCTCTTCCTGGGTTAGCACGGTTGTGAGGTCCACGTCAGCCCCATTATCATCAGCTGGGGGAAAAGGGAACTGGGGGAAGAGGGATGTGACCTGGGTTGGGTGGCTCTGCACTAAGCTAAAGATGGTAGAAAAAAGTGAAATCATGAACTCGCTGCTGTTGGCGCGGAATGGCTCACATGGCATTAAAGGAAAAAGAGATGTACAGCTTATTGTCCAGTCAAAGGGATGTAATGTTGCAAATCTATATGACTGGATGACAAGCCACCATTATGACCAAGCGAATCATTGGAGGAATTCCGCCAAAGGTTCAATGAATGGGATCTTCCAAGGATGTTTCAGAGCTATAAGTAATTGATCGCATTTGGATGAGGCGATAATGGGTTATAATGGGTCATATCAGGTTGCCTTCAAAATAAGGCGATAGGGCAATGTTGACATTTGACAGCTAATAAATCGGATCACCTCAGATCACGCAATAAAGAATTGAAGAACAACAAGCCAAAACCAATGAGAAGATGGTGAAACAAATAACTAAGCGAAAGGGTCAGTACCAACTGAGGTTGCTGGGAAATCAGTGAAACAAGGAGACTGGAGGAGGAGGCTTTTAGTAGGCATAGAAAAGAAGAAAAAGGAGGAAGAAAGAGGGAGCGTACTAGAGGAAGATCTGCCAATTTATTATATTAAAATAAAACTAAAAAGTTTGTGGGAAATTGCTCACATTTTATTATATATTAATTGTTTACAAGTGTATTGAGGAATGGGTGATTGTCATATCATCCGTTCTAATTGGTCAAATTCTGAACCCTGTGCAAAATACCCTTCAGTGGGTACATACAGAATCGCCAAGATTTAACAGATCCCATAGGTCCCAAAAAACTAGTTCCAATTAATATGTCATAATTGGCGTTTAAAAGCACTATTGCAGGTGTGGCTACTACCAAAGCTCCAAATCGCAGTGGCAAAGCGCTGTAAGCTCCTTCACTATTAGTGCTTATAAGGCCTGCGATCCCATATTCCCAATGATGGTCAATGTCCAGAGCTTTTTCAATTTCTTTACCAACTTTGTGGAAATGATGTTTACAGGTTCTCCGCTATCAACAATAGCTACAACTCTGATCTTGTTGACCAGAATATCCATATAAGTGCACACAGAGTATTAAGAATCAATAGAGTTTACTAAGTGAATATGAGAAGAATTCAGGGAATTAAGAGTGTGCTTCAGAGTATTTCCAATACTGGGATATTCATTGATGAATATGTTGATTGGCATGGTTAACTCACCCCATTCAAGCTTGAGGTATCTGCTGCATTTCTTGGCCCTTCAGCTGTAATATTCTCAAGTATTTGTTGCACATAGGGTTTAGCGACTATTTCAGAGGCTTCAGGTATGACAACCTTACTCTAAGAGCGAGTTACTACATGTATGTTCAAAGAATCTTCATTTGATACTAAAATAGAATTCATTTCATTGTTAACTGAGGCCCTGTGGCCAACGTTTTCTTGTTAAACAGATGGAACTGGTGTTTTAGGCACAATAGAGCGTCCCACATCTATTGCGCTTGTTCTTTTCCCTTCTCCTGAACAGTATCAGGAAGGACTACATTGATGTTTTGCTGATGGCATTAGGAAGCAAAGTGACCTTTATGATTGCAATTAAAGCAAGTAATCTCACTCATTGGGCGTGAGGCTCTTGTATTTGAGTTTTGCTCATTTTTTACAGGCGGATTAATGTCAAACTTCTTATTAGTTTTGAAGGGCTTCCAGAAGAGGCAGCAGGTCCTGATTTGTACCCAGTATTATGAGGGTCATAATTTTGTGAAAGCCATGCAAATAATAAACTAATTCAGATGTTGTAAGTTTTTGTAAAAAAGCAGGCAATAAAGTATTTGTCAAATTTTAGTGAGGTTGTACTTCATGTTGTAGTGCAGTCTTAGCGTCAAAATTGACCATAGCCTTGGCGCCTAGGAGAACTTGCACTTCACGATAGAATTGATCCACAAATTAGTCAATTGCTTCATCTTTCTTAAATTGAATATTCATAAATTTAGATTTTCTGGTTGACATCCGTTCTGGACCTCCAAATTCATGAAGCACGGCCTCCTTGACTTCGGCATATGGTAGATTTTCGTTAATGTGAGGCATAATCAACTCAATGCTCCACTGATCCAAGCATTTGATCATAGTGGCTGCTTTGTTATGATCACTGGTCCCATACATGGCCATTTTAAAGCGTTTGACAAATGTGATTATACTTCCATTCTTGTCAAAAGCAGGCAGGTTTGCTGGTTTATAATTGTCACTTTCTCATTTATGGTTATCACGATTACTTCTTTGTTGACTTGAGCCAGGCGTACTAGGGCACTGAGGCATTGTATCCTGGTTTGAGGTGTTAGGGTTGGCCAAAGCAACCATATTGCTAGGCATTTGTCAACGTGGCCCAGCTTCTGTTTCAGTATCTATTTCTGAAGCTTCGTCCTCATAGTATTTGGAAGAGTTTCCAGTCAAGTGGTTTTTGGCACACTGACAACTCTTGTCATCCAGAGCTCGAGTTTGATCACTGGTTTCATTTTCTTAATTGACAAAATTTCAATTTTTTAACTTCAATTTTGCAATTTCCTAATTAAAGCAAGTATTTTGTAGTTGCAAAATGGAATTCACTTGGTCCTTTTCTTTAATTGCCTTCTTGCACTGGTTTTTCTTTCCATGAAGAATATTGTTTGACTCATTAATAGCAGTAAAATCCTCATTGAGATTATGATCAATAGATTAAGACAATCAATAGAGTCTTAATTTTTTCTTTTTCACCCGTTGACCCTCAAATTTTATTTGCCAATAGTTGATTTTTCCGGTGTATTCATCCTTAATAACAAAATTTGGGCGCTCATTTGTCAATAATAGTCACAAAATTCATTTTTATGGTTTAATTGCACCTCTTGGGCTTCCTGATAAGACTCATGAACTCCAAAGCATTAATAGAAGTCTGAGTGATTTTTCTAACCCAAAATTCAGTAACTCCTCTTTCCTCTAAGAAATTGTCAAAGATGGGATGCAATCTGTCATTTAGCTCTTGAGCTAATTCTGCTTCCTGGTCATTAGCTCAAGTGTCTAAATTATAATTTGCCTCCAAACTAGAACAGACCTCAGCAAAGTTGGCTTCCAATCGCTCATTTAAAATTTGGCCCACCTGGTTGGAGTTTCATGAGAAGTTTACCAACTTGGTAATGGCTGTATGATGGCAAGCAATTGTCATCTTAGAATTTCTGGAGGTGAGATGTATAAATTTAATTAAGTATTGGGCAATTTTCTATTCCAATTAAATTGTTTCAGATTTGAGCTACACTCAATTGATGATGAGCTAGATATCTCATCCACAACACATCTTGCTGTCATTAATGATAAAAAGGATTTCTACTATAGTCTATGAGCCATTGTCCCAATTGATACCTTCTTAACAACTGCTTTTCAAGATGTTTCATCTTTTCATGTGAAATGGGTTCATCAGGGTAGGTAATAATGGGTACATCATCCCAATTAATCTGAGACACAGTCATTTCAGTATTCCCATTAGACCCAGTAATGGTTCTAAATAATTGATTGGGATTGCTCCCCTGATTGGCATGGTCACCATCTGTGATCACAGCCATGAGTGCTACTTATTAAATTCTTTGTCTACTTCAGATTCTTGTTCTTCTGGGTTATGGGGAGTTTTAAATGGCTATTGTATGAAGACATTAGTCCAGATGGTGGCTATAGTTAAGATATAACTCCTTGTTAATAGCACTTGAAAGTCATATTTTCCTATCGTTACTTGGATGATGGCACGCTGCCCTGATCTTACTGATCCCAAGTAAACTCTTGACTTAATACAACTTGAAGTATTAAACATAAAAAGCTTATAAGTTAAACTATAAACTAGTGGTATAAGTTGATTGTCCTTTATTAGTATCAACTTGGAGATAATTTATAGGGCTCAATGTTCACCACATCTTACCCATGACGTCTCATTTTAATGGCACTTGGCAGAAGAACATGTAAATATCTCGTTGGAGGTTAACAATCCTTCAGCTCAGGGAGTTTCGCACGGCCTCAGAGTTGGTGTAAGTTTTGTCAATATTCTCAAGATAGCATTTCAGATGCATCTGCAAATAGCTGAGCCGATTCTCTTTCTCAAGCAAGTGGCAGCACATACCAAGGTAATTGTACCACTAATTAGAAATTAATTTGATCAAAGTATCAGATTGACATCAAAAACTAATTTTTATATAGACCAACAAAGCACACGTGCCTGAATTATTAAGTCAACACTAAATGTTAAGTCTGACCTAAACAACAAAGCCCTTGAGCCTGTGTCATCATAGTTGAGTATTATTAAGTGAAATTGCTAGGCCGCGGATCCCAAGCTTTGCATAAGCTTAGGATATTCCTGATCCATAATCACTGATATCTGATATGATCCATAATAAATTAAGCACGTTAACATTATTATGTCTTTATCAAATATCTGACAATTAGGTCCAGGCAATTACTCAACAGGGTATATTCACTTCACCTGGAGCTCCTAAGACAAAGTGACTGACATCTTCACAACCCCATTCAGATTTGTTATCAGAGGGATTATCAATGCACATCAAAGATTGCATCAGTTGGGAGGTAAGGTTAGGGCTTCTTTTGTTGCAGGGGAGGTCCTAAGGGCGTTTAATTACCTGGGTTACTTTTTAATGAGATGTTGGAATCGTTATGACTCTACATTTAGCCTTTAATGTATGGGGTTTGGGATGCCCCAAGGCTACAAATTTTCAGATAGAGATGGCCAGAGGAGATACCAAGGTGGATAGAGATATTTCCTTGGTGGGCCGTGACAATTAAGGCGCTTTGGAAGTCCACTCTAACAAAGGAGGAGAGCAGGGCAAATTGATAGCTAACTTCACCAGCTGCACTTTGGGAGCTGGAGATGGAGGGGAAAACTTCCCCGTCACTGCTAGTATCATCAGCCTATCTTCACATGGGGGAGGATCATCTCGTTGTGGCAGCACCACAGGAGCATATTTTCAAAGGGAGACAGCCATAGAAGTGGCTGGAGGGGTTATAGTAAGTTCTCGCCTCAGAGATCCTCGCATAGTATCACTTTCATAATAGTCAGCCGCTGCTAACAAGGCCTCCTTGATATCCCGAATATTTTGGAAAGAGCGCTTGATGGCAGAAATATGCATTGCCAAAGAGGGATAAGACTCCAATCCAGTCAAAATAGCAGCAATAGCATTGTCAAGAGTGATCATTTTGGCAAACAACAAAGGTTAAGCTTTACTATAGATTTTGCTCAACAAAAGAGGTGATCAACTCTCTTCCTTTTAGACTAGGGCACATAAAAACCAGTTCTTTCTTTACAAGCCCTTCATGGATCCAAACTCCTCAATTAGAACTTTCTTTAAATTGGCCCAAGTTTTGAGGGTGTCCATATAAGGTAACATCATCTCTTGGGCAGAGCGGCTGAGGAAGGGGAGGATGTGCTTTACTTTTTGGGGATCGGTTGTCCCTTCCATAACAGCCTCATAATGAAGAGGAATGAGGCGATGATAACCTCACCTGGGGTAAATTTGTCTCAGAAAAGGGGCTTGGAAAGAATTGGAGCAGCCTCATGAGAGGCTTAGCATACGCGCTGTTTGAGGGTTTCAAGTTGAGACAGTGTGCTAGCTAACTTCTGGGCAAAAGCATCTAGCTGGTGGTCAGAGGCAGTGAGGAGGTTGTGAGAGCTATTTACCCCAACACCCTCCATTTTAGAAAATTGTTTTGCGGTGTACTACCCCTTGTAGTGAGCACCGCTTGCTGGAATTCAGGCTTTTTGATGCTTGCTGGTGCGTTTTCACACCTGAATTTCAACAATTATTTGTAGGATAAGTATATTTCTATACTGTAGGTTAAATATTGTAGTTGGTTTAATTGACCACTTGTAGTTAAACTAATAATAAAGTAATTTAAAGGATTTTTATATGAATTTTATTAGTAACCACTAGGGGGTTAAGAAGTGACGACCTATTAAATCATTATTCTTAGTACTTAAAATGTAATAAAGCTCAAAGTGGGTCAGACGTGAAATTTGATATATGCTGGTTACATCCTAATTTGATAATAGGGACTTTTGACCTATTAAGCTCTCAAGACTTGCCTCGCTTGGATGGAACGGCCAATGGAGGGTCAGTAGCAGGTATTATATATCCATGAGGCAGTGATTTAACATATTTTACCCAAAATTTGGGTGGGAAAATAATTTGCCTCTGGTGAAACCCCCTCCAAGGCTATAAAAGGGAGGTCGTGGAGTAAATGTTTGAATTAAATTAAAGAGGGATGGAGAGAACCTCTGAAATAGCTCCATTAATTTTTCCACGAGTTAGGCATAGCCCTGCTACTAGTCCTAGGGCGTTCATCCAAGGATTGGGGGAAATAGTATTACCATGATTAGCAGGGTTACACTGAGAATTAACCAGGGTTTTTTGTCCAAAGTTATCCATATTGAAACCCAATGTCAGACATTTGCCCTCACAGATGTAAAAAAAGAATGTTCTGGGTTAATCACAGCCAAAAAAGGGAAATGTCAGCCATTTACAAGTTTGTGATGCTAAATTATATGATTTAAAAATACTAATGATAGTCTCAACCAAAAGACCCTGGTCAATTCTCAGTGGGACCTTGCTAATTGGGGTAACATTATTTCAAATATTATGAGGGCAAACAACCCAAAATTGAGCAGTTGGATTACTCTGACCAAGTGGTGGACCCTGGGGAGCCCATTGGCAGTTTCTCCCCTAACTCATCTGACTCCCTTCTAACATCTAAGAGGGGACCACCTCCTTTTATAGGGGTAGGCAGAGGTCTCCCAAGGTGAAAGAATTTTAGTCAGTGGGGATTGGTTAGAATATTAAATTGTTACCCCACAGGTACATATTATCTCAACATATTTCCCCATCCATCAGTCAGCCTAAGCAAAGTGAGTATTCCAAGCTTTGATAGGCTACAATCTCATATTTCCTAATTTGGACAGTAACAAGCCATTCTGAACTTACTAGTAAATTCCCTCCAACCCCCAATACTGTTTAATTATGGATTAGTCAGATATTGATGGGATCGTTTTTCCTTTCCTTCCTCAAACTGCTAATAAAAACCATAAAACCCAAGTCACTAACAGTGCTTATTTATTAAATTATATTATACTTTTGTGGGATCCAGCGACATAAGAACTAGCGAGCACTAACAAGCTGGATTGCTACACCTAAATCAATCTTATTTCAATATTGTACTTGTAATTATCTAACAGGGTGCTCAGCTACCATTTGAGTTGGGAATCAGGAAGTTTATCTTTAGCAGCCTTTGGCTTGAGCTCCTTTTTAGCTGACTTATAAATCTCAGACTTGGCATTGTGTGGTGGGGGATGCCTGTTTTTGGTAGTTTTTTGGGTCAGACTAAAATGTGAACATGAAAAGAAGGTGCCAGAAAGTAGGTATTGTGTTAAAGAAAAACAAGTCAGTTGAGCCATTACAGGAGGCCACTCATTGGAGGGATTGGGGTGAGACAAAGTCTTGACTGACTGAACAAGGCAAATTTTGGGTGCACTCTTCCCAACTTAACGGGGGAATAAGGTTTTTTGATTTACACTGTGGAAGCAGGTTGTCAGAAAAATGACTATGAGCTCTGCTAGTTAGCAGGCCAACCAGTATGAAGACTAGACAGCCATTGTCATTTTGCCTTAGGCATGGGGCCAACAGCACCGGCTGACCCCTTGGCATGTTACCTGCTCCATTTGAGGACCCCCAGCCTAATCCCTAAACAACAAAATAAATATAAACTTATAGCAAAAGGCAGATTAAGAAAAGGGAGATGTTTATTGAAAGGGAAGTTCCAGGTATTTATACTATTTAAAAAAGGGCTACTGCACCCACTTCTATCCTATCAGCTCTTCCTCTGGTTCTTCCAGCCAACCACATATCTCAGCCTTCCACTGCACTTATTCTCTTCCCTGGCGTCGACCCTCTCACCCCATCCTTCCCAATGTCCAAATTACTAGCTTTGACTTATCCTTGGCCTTAAGTCGCTGGTGAGCTATATAATTGATTAATATTCAAATGTCAAATTTGGATTCAACCTTCAAGTTGATTATTTTGTGTCAGAAACAGCTTCAGTTGCTTGGGTTTGACTTGAAATATCTTGGCATCTCTCTGACATCTCATCTCAATTTGTCTCAGTTGATTAATTTAAAATCATTTTATTTAGGCAATATTTGATTATAATAAATGAGGTTCCAGAAACAACCTCAGCTGCTTCAAACTTGTATTTGTTGGATTTGCTGACATCAAATAGTCAATTTAATTGGATCATCCTCAGCTTTTAGTCACTAATGATCCTTATATCAATTCAAGCCAGCAATTGGCTCCGCTCAATCATATCTTCCAAACTCATTGGAATACTTGGATTTGGTGCAACCCAATTTGGGGAGCAATAAACTAGCAATCACATCAAAACATATGAAATTGAGTCAATAAGCCATTCTGCAGGAATTGGCCATATCATCCCAATTAATGATTAATCATTGGAGGATTCCACCTGTTTAAAGTTCTGACATTTCCCTTCCCCCACTTAACCAGATGGTGATTCTCCTACATCCTGCCTTGGCATGCGGGGAAGGCTCTCAGGGCTTGCCTCTCCCTGCCACCAACAATCACCAGAATCCTCACCACAATGGCACATCCCCACCGCCTCCTCACCAACCCATCAGCTACTTCAGCACCAACCAGCAGAGTTCCCTGTCGTGAGCACTGCTGTCAGAAAATCAACTATGGGCTCTGCTAGTTGGCAGTGCAACCAGTATGAAGACAGGTTGGCCCTTGTCGTTATGCTTTAGGCATGGGGCCAACAGCACCGGCTGACCCCTTGGCATGTTACCTGCTTCATTTGAGGACCCCTCAGCCTAATCCCTAACCAAAAAATAAATATAAACTTATAAAAAAGGCAGATTAGGCAAAGGGAGATGTTTATTGAAAGGGAAGTGCCAGGTATTTATACTATTTACAAAAGGGCTACTGCACCCACTGCTATCCTATCAGCTCTTCCTCTGGTTCTTTCAGACAACCACATATCTCAGCCTTCCACTGCACTTATTCTCTTCCCTGGAGTCGACCCCCTCACCCCATCCTTCCCAATGTCCAAATAATTAGTTTTGACTTATCTTTAGCCTTAAGTCGCTGGTGAGCTGTATAATTGATTAATATAAATAATGTCAAATTTGAATTTGACCTTCAAGTTGATGATAATGTGCCAGAAACATCTTCAGTTGCTTGGGTTTGACTTGGAATATCTTGGCATCTCACCAACATCTCATCTTGACTCATCTCAGTTGATTGATTTAAAATCATCTTATTTAGGCAATAGTTGACTATAATAAATGAGGTGCTGTAAACAACCTCAGCCACTTAGAACTTGTAATTGTTAGATCCGCTGAAGTTGAATAGTCAATTAAAGCGGATCATCCTCAGCTATTAGTCACTAGTGATCCTTATACTGATTCAGGCTAGCAATGGGCTCCGCTCAATCCTATCTTTTAAACTCAGTGGAATACTTGGATTTGGATCAACCCAATTTTGGGGAGCAACTACCTAGCAATCACATCAAATAATAAAAAATATAGTCAATAAGCCATTCTGTTAGGATTGGTCATATCATCCCAAATAACGATTAATCATTGGAGGATTCTATCTGGTTAAAATTCTGACACAGGTATTGAGATATGGAAAGTCACAGGAGGGCTCTGAGAGTATCCATGGACTCCTTTGCTCAATCTATGGTCAAGAGAGCCTCGATTATTGAGACTTGAGGTCATGGCACAACTCCTGGGGTAATCTCAGGTTTATGGAAATTGACAACCTCTAGCAGAGCTTCCTTAATATCATGGACACTCTGGAAGTAGCATTTTACTGAAGCAAGATGCATCGCTACATAAAGGTGAGTATCCTCTCCAGACATAATAGCAGCAATGGCGTCGTCAAGGGGTAACGTTTTTGCAAGTAATAGTGGCTGGGCTTCATTGTAGAACTGATCAACAAAAGTGACAATTGATTTTTCCTTTTGTATACTGAAACATATAAAGGCCTGCTTTCTACTTCTCAATTTTTCATTGAGCCAAATTATTCATTTAGTGCTTCCTTAACCTCTACCCAGGTACTAAGGGTGTCTATATGAGGAACCATTATCTCTTGGACTATGTGTCTTAGGCAAGGAAGGATGTTCTGGGTTTTGTGGCTATTCATGCCTTCCATAGCAAATTCATAAACATACAAAAATTAGTTAATGCTACTCTCACCTAGGGGTAAACTTGTCTCTAAAGGGTGGTTTATAGATAACCAGAGTGGCCCCAGGAGGGCTTGAGAAGAGCGCTGTTAAGCTTTTTAAGTTGAGCCAAAGCGATGTCTGGCTGTTGTACTAAAACAATAATCCTAGGTGCATTTTCAGCGGGGAGGTGAAGAGAGTTTCTCACCCAAACGTCCTCCATTTTTAATAAAGATTGTTGTGTGAAGGTCCCTTGTATTGAGCACCAATCATTGTAATCCTGGTGTGGTTAGTTCTCACTGGTGCTTTTTCATAGGATTTCACAATTGAGCAGGGTTTGAGTATAGGAACTCATACCTGCTGTTAACAATTTTTAAAGTATAAAAGTAAACCATGGATATAATTGATTATTATAAATTTTATTATTTTTAGTAAGGGTTACAAAAATGATCCACTATTAGAATGTTAACTCCTAGTATTCAAAGTAAATTGGGGCTAAAAACAAGAGGGCCACAAGAATTCAGAATAGTCAGAGGGTAGCTTGTTTATGATAAATGCTGATCAACATATCAGAACTATTGATAATCTCTCCATCTTTTTTTTAGTACTAGATGGATAATCTCTCCATCTTGATATGGCAGAAGTTAAGGTAATGGATGCCAATAGGGGTGAAAAACCCATGAGGTAATGATTTAATATGTTTGATCCAATCAGTTAACTTAAAAATATTAAATTTGTTTGACTTCCAGTCTTCTTATTAGGAGGTTATCTAGTAAATTTTTTGCACATACTAGAACTCCTCCAGGTCTATAAAAGGGAAGAACTTCTCTTAGACAGAAGCACTAAATAGAAGTCAGTGCTTGGGCAAATGTCCACATTAGTGTTCCTGCTCATCAAGGGGTTCTGCATAACTCCATTATTATCCAAGGTATTCATCCAGAAGTTAAGAGGAAAAATGTTCCATTGAATTAAATGATTCTGCTGAGAATCAAATAGGGATTTTGAGTAGATATTACACTATTCATCACTGGAAATTGTATGCATTAAGACAAACATCTAACTGTCTGACATATATAGATTTATTATTTTATAAACTTTATAACCTAAATACATAAGCAATCTTAAAAATTAATAAGTAAAATAAAAATCCTTATTTTTAAATGATAAATAAATTATTTTAAATTACTATACTTAATCAAGTTACTAATTAATAGAGGGAATCTAAGGACAGAACTATAAACAAATACATCTACAGATAATCATTAAATGGAAAAAATGTAACGTTGCAATATAACATTCATCTATATTGTTTACCATAAAATATAAAAATTATTTCTTTATATACAGCTCATGTCTTAAGTTTAACTATAGATTAACAACATATACTAGACTACTTACAAAATACATCTTTAGATAAGTGTATTTAAAGTAAATTGTAGTCATTCTTCAAAAATTATCCAAACCATAATTATAAGTTATGGAGGAGTGGTAGTATAATGGGGCGGTTCCTGCTCCACTCTGGGTCATGTTTTGATTGAAACAGGTCAAAACCAGCACAGGGTAAAAAATTTGGCGTGGTATATTTGTCCTAAGGTCAAACCGACTCGTTTACTTTTTTTATAATTTTTAAGTATGAATGACAAAGAGAAAGTATATCTACATGTTAAAAAGCTATAATTATCCTCATTAGTCCAAATAGAAAGCAAAAAAGTTCAGAATAAATAAATTCGTACTAGAAAAAATATTAAGATTTTTTAGGCGAGAGAACACCCCTTGCGGGACTCGAACCCGCAATCCTCAGATTAGAAGTCTGATGCCTTATCCATTGGGCCAAAGGGGCTTGAAATTAGATGCTAAAAGCATTTATAATCAGATTAAATATACTAAAGTTTTAATGCTGTTCTAGGATGGGTTGGTTAACCTGGCAGGGTAATTATGCTTCCATTTTAGTTCAAGTTTTGTTCAACACAGGTTCGAAACCTGCACTGGCTAGGATTAACATAATTTCCTTCAACCCCTCTTAGCATTATTTAATAATTAATATGAAGTTAAAAAAGGAAAATTTGGGTGGTCATCATACAGGGTGGTTACTGTTACTGTTTATTCTTTTTAGAAAAATATTTGTTGTTCTAGGAATTACTACCTTGATCCTTTTACCAAGACTATCGTTGATAGATATAAATTGAATCTATGATAATAACTAACATAATCAACATGGAATCATATTAATCTTTATTTCTGCTTTAAGAAGTAGATATGATTTGATGTTTTTCTTACATGTTTAGCTATTCTGTATTTATCTTAGTTCTTATGAAAAAATGCAATAGAACTGGGTAAACCTTTCCTTACTAGTATCCTGATGTAAATGGATTTAAACTGTGGCACATATAATAAAATTTTCCATAGTACCTTTATCCAAAGGTGTACCCTCTTGATACTTTTTAGTTTGACAAAATGTCTCAATATCTATCACAAGATAATCATAAAAAGATTAGTACCTTAATAAAAACTATTCTGTTTAACCTATTACATTATAGTTAAATGTATATGTTTATTTGGGTAATATGATCAAGGGATGGACATTTAAAAATTTAAAAATTATATATATAATCATGAGAAGTGATAGCATAAGCAGGGTGGTTCCTGCTCCACTCTGGGTTGGGTTTTGATTGAAACAGGTTCAAAACCAGAACAGACTAAAATACTTGTTGTGGTATATTTGTCCCAAGGTTAACCTGCCTCATTTACTTTTTTATACATAATCATGTATAATATATAATCAGCACTTTGTGTTAGTTGCTTAAGGTTTACACTTGGACCTAATCCAATAAGCTCTAATTTATATTCAAGATAAACCTTGATAAGTCTGTGTTATAATATGCTGACTTCAAAAAGTTTCTAATTGATTATCAATACTTTTCATCAATAATTTTTTATTTTTTAGTGCATTTTTTATCACTTATTTAATAATTTTAAGCATTTTTATCAATTATTTTGTATTTTTTGTGCTTTTTTACGTTAGTTCTTTTTTCCTTTTTTTCATTTGTGAATCAAACACATTGTCATTATTTTGATTTTATCTGAATCCTTGTTAACATCTAAAACTTTCAAAACCTTTATAATCTAGTTTTATCAAGGTAAGGTTAAACCTTTATAATATCTACATAAATAATTTCAAAACATTTTTTTATTAAATAATATTAAGTGACCAGCCTTATATACAGATTATCCTGCTCAAATTTCTTTTGGTCTGCCCATCAAGAAAACAATAAACCTATTTTCTATAAATTTCAACCAATGGCTGTTCCCATACTAAGTTAGTAGATTAAAAATTTACAATGTAACTAGATTTGACATTGAAAGGTATCTAAAAATTATCAATATTTAAAGAAGCGGTGATTCTATTGAAGCCACCAATATTACTTTAAGGATACCTTTTGATCAATCAAAATACTTAGCTTATAAGGATGAACATGAAACAGATGCTTATAAAATACGATCATAGACTAATTAACATGTTATTAAAGATATATGTCAGAATCCAGCAAAGGTTATGCTTGCTGGTGCTATGTGCCGCTGGATCCCACAATGGATAATTCAAAATAAATAATAAACTCTTAAGAAAACTAGGTTTCTACTCGAGTTTAAAGTTTTTTTATGTTTTTATTGTTTAAGTAGGGCAAAAACCAAAAAAGATCCTTTCCTCAATACTAGTATTTCCTATTTAAACTAGTTCAAATTTTGAGACCATGGGTTTTTGAGGCTAAAGTATATAAAGCTGAGTCATCCAAATTAGGGAATATAGGTTTTTGGCCTATCAGATTGAAGATAAAATTTTTGAGGCAAAACTGACCCATGTGGTAACAATTTGATGAATTGTATCCAATCACCAGCGAGTAAAATCTTCTCACCTCAGCGGTGGTCAGACTCATGTGGTAATGATTGATTAATTTGCAACCTATCATCATTGAGTAAAATCTTCTCACCTTGGCGGTGGTCAGACTCATGTGGTAATGATTGGTTAATTTGCACCCTATCATTATTAAGTAATAGCTTCTCACCTTGGAGGTGATCAGACCCATGTGGTAATGAACACCTCAAATTCAGGCGAGAAGTCAGAGAAATCCTATTATCAGTTCTTACCTTATTTAGCTGATTTTGGTTATAAATCATTTTTTCCCAATAGCTAGGATTCCAGAGAATCTGCCAAGGTCTTTTTGCCATTAGTACTCATATCATCAATAACTACAATATTATTCAAAGCGCGGACTCCAACATTCTTTTTCTGAAGTTGAGAAGGAGAATGTCCAACATTGCCCCCCTCAAGAATGTTGGGAGGAGAGTAGGAGCATAAGAAATGGCCATGTACCCAGTTTATGGTAACTCCCATGGCTAATGATTTGATGGAATATTCATTGCCTCTTTTGTAGCTGATGGAGAAAGGTCCCTCTCAAATCAAACCAAGCTTACCGCTTCTTGGGGTGATGCGGTTATGGTAGTATAACACCTTATTAACCACTTGAAATGTAGGAAGAGGGTTGCAGAGCTCATTGGCAGCCTGCCCTTCTTTAGTCACTGTTTTTGCTAAGTTGGTCATAGCTTCAGCTTGGAGTTGAATAATTTGGTTAGCTAGCCTTCGCATGGCTTTCTCAGGATCCTCTCCTCTAGAGAAAACATCCTTAGCCAGAAGAGCAGGTATGCTTGGTTCCCTGTTATAAAAAACTCGGAAAGGGGACATTTTCAAAATCTGGTGATGACTAATCTGGTAGGCCATAAGGGCACTGGGTAAGAATTGGTCCCAGTCAAGTGGATCAGAAGCGGCCATTTTGTGGAGGGCGGAAACTAAGGTTCCATTGGCTCTTTCCACTGCCCCATTGGTAGATGGATTGTATGGAGCTGAAAAGAGTTGTTGGGCTCCCATGGAGGTAGTCAGGAGTTTGACTACTTTGGAGGTAAAATTCTTGCCATTATCACAGAGTACTAATTGGGGGCAGCCATGCCAAGCAAAAATGTGTTAATCTATAAAAGTGGCAGTTGTTTTGGCTGTTTGGGCAGGAAGCGCCACAGCTTCAACCCACTTAGTGAAGTGGTCAATGGCTACTAGGATAAACCGGTTGCCACTGGTAGACTGTGGAAGGGGACCTATGACATCCAAACTAATGGTGTGAAAAGGTTGTTGTGGGGTAGTTGGTTGTTACTGGTATCTAGTCTTGAAACTGGATTGTTTCTTGCACATAAGACAGGCTTCCAAGACATCAACTATAGCTTCCATCATTCCATCCCAATAGTATCAATCCTTAAGCCACTCATAAGTTTTCTTAGCCCCTCCATGGCCTAAAATGGAGTGGGCTTCGAGGATGGCAGGTACACGTTCTGAGGGCTGGAGGTAAGGCAACCACTTCGCCCCCACCTGCCTATACAACTTCCCATTTTCCACTTTGGTGTTGCGCGAGTGGCGGGCTAACACCTTCTGAACTGGATCATCTTCATCCTCCCATTCATTGGGAGTCATTAATAGATCATGCAACCTTTTGGCCTTGCTATTACCCAAGTGGAGGATTGGCAGACGAGACAACCCATCCACATTCATATTATGAGTTCTAGCACAATGTTCAATTTGCATATCATAAGGCTGGAGCTTTAGAGCCCAGCAAGCTAACCGCCCAGTAGGGTCCTTCATATTTTGTAGCTACTTCAATGAAGCGTGGTCAGTAACTACAGTAAAGGTGGTTCCATAGAGGAAAGGGCGGTAGTGCTTTACAGCTAACAGAACATCCAGGCACTCCTTTTCAGTTACACTGTAGTTACGTTCAGGCTTTGAAAGCATCTTACTAAAATGTGATACTGGATGATCAATACCATTTTCATCTAATTGGCCTAAGATGGCCCCAACGGCGTAGTCCGAGGCATCCATGAACAGGATAAAGGGTTTTTTGTAATCGGGGTGCTGTAGGATAGGGCGTCATTATAGTAGCTGCTTCAGGGTCTCAAAAGCGGCTTTTTGTTTAGCGCCCATTGGAAGGGGATATTCTTCTTCAGTAAGCGAACAAGGGGCTCACTGAGTTGTGAGAACTTAGGGATGAACTGATGGTAATACCCCATCATCCCTAGAAACACCTGTACATCCCACAGATTCTTAGGGGGAGGCATATTTGCAATGGCTTCGACCTTGTTCTGTAGTGGTTGGATTCCTTTTTGCGAAATGGTGTGGCCAAGGAAATCCAATTTTCTCTGAAAGAAAGTGCACTTTGAAGATTTCAACTTGATATTTGACTTATGTAGCCTTCCAAACACCTCCTTCAAGTGATCCAGGTGGTCGTTGAAGGTTTTTGAGAACACAGTAATATCGTCAAGATAAACGATAATGCAGGTTAGCTTTAAGTCTTGCAAGATGTGATCCATCGCATGCTGGAAAGAGGCAGGTGCGTTGCACAACCCTTGGGGTAATTGCATCGGTTGGAAAAGACCTTCACTGCATATCAAAGCGCATTTCTCCTGGTCTTGTGAAGAAAGGTCCATTTGCCAATAACCACTGGCCAAGTCCATGGCAGAGAAAAAGTTTGATCTGGATAGTTGGGCCAGGGCATCATTGATGTGAGGGATAGGATAGCTATCCTTCTTCGTGAGGTTATTTAGCTTGCGATAGTTCATGACTACCCGGTGACCTCCATCTTTCTTCTTAATTAACAACAGTGGGGAAGACCAAGGGCTTTGAGAGGGAACAAGTAACCCCGCATCCAGTAACTGTGTGAGTTCCGTCCTCATATGCTGTTCCTCCACCTTTGACTTGCAATATGGTTTTGACCAAATGGGATGGGCATCACCCACATCAATGGAGTGGCACCAGCCCTTCATATGGCCATAGTTGTGAGCTGACTTGGAGAATATGTCGCTATAGTCATCAGGGAGATTATGAACTTTCTCTAGCTCAGTTGGGGTTAACTCATTCGAGATATGGACGTTTGGTAAGGTACACACTAGGTTGTCCGTTGGCAGGCCCAAATCTGCCATTGAGCCAATGGAGTGGATTTGTTCAACATTCTCCACAGTGATTAAAAATCCTCGGCCAACCTCTTGGTGTTTCCGTATAATCATGTCCTTAGCGGTGAGATTTCCCAACAGGAGAGTAATAGGCTGCTGATAGGCGGGGTCTAGTAGCCCAGGTAATACACGAGGCTCCAAAGGACTAAGGCCCTCAACAATTATGAGGTGCAATAAACAGTGGCATGGGATTTGGAGCGTGATTTTCGTGTTAACCACTCGTTGTTCACCTGGCTTAATCACCACCTCATCTGACGCATAAAATGGAATACCATCGCTAGCCTCCACTGAATTGGGCAATTTATTAGTGTTGCGCCCAGAGGTGACATAATGTAAAGGCAAAGCGGATAAGGGGTATTAAACCAGGCAGGTGTAGTCATTCTTGAGGAGTTCTTTATTGGATAAGACTAACGGAACTTCGTAGTTCATTAAAGATAGGAACCCTTGCTTCATGGTAATGATGCCTTCATACTTGATCATAAACTGAGTACCTATGAGCATATCATAGGAGTTATTATCTAAGGCCACAGCGGGGGCTGATAGGATAAGCTTCCCAACGTGAATGGGAAGAGAGGAGTAAGCGCCAAGGGCGTGGGTATTGTTTGGGCCCGCAGTTCCAAACTTCTTGGCATAATCCAGGTCAGGCATCAGTTTAATCTTTTCATCAGCTGAGATGAGATTACATTCACTGGGGAACCTGTATCCAAGATAGCCATCACTTGGACTTTGTTAACAACTACTTCAACCTTGGTAAGTGTGCTTCCAAAGTTGGTCGACAGCACTAAGACCTCCTTGAGATAGGAAAGTGGAGGTCAATTTGTGGGCGGTCTCAGGGTGAGTCTCCAAAATAGACTGCATGGTATGCCCTCGCTGTAAAGGGCGAATTAAGCTTTATAGGAGCTGATCAGCATCGCTGGCTGTGTCAATAGTTTCCATACAACCTATAACTTGGCAGAGGTAAGTATCCTTTGGTATGGTAGTTTCATCTACTCCTTTGGCGTTTAGGCGATCAGGGACCTCCACTTCCGCGGGGGCTCCCAATAAGTAGTACCCAACATCATCATAACCCCCCTCAGAGTTGGCCTCAGGGGTATTCTCAACCATGGGCAAGGTTGCAATTGAAGTGGGGGAGACAGCCATGAGAGATGGAGTAATTTGCTTTTCTTTAACTGACATTTTTACAACCCCAGTAGTTCTGGAGGATATACCCTTAGGGCGCGCACCTATTGACTGAGCTGGAGGGGAAACCACAGTAGGGATCTCCGCTTTGCATTAATGAGGAATGTCCGTTTTAAGTCACACTGAAGCAGCAGGTTTTGCAGGGAGAATAGGCGCAGGTGGCCTCACTTCCAACAGTTCAATAGGCCGCAGCTCACCTAAAGGAATATGGGCGACGTCTAACAAAGCCTCTTTTATATCACAGAAAGTTGTAAAGTGGCGTTTCACTGATATGATATGCCTGGCGAGAGAGGGTTGTGAAACTAACCCTGTTAATATGGCGGCAATAGCGTCATCCAGAGTAAGCAGGTCAGACGTAGCCAGCCTTTGAGCAGTGAGATAAAACCGCTCAGCAAAACTAAAGAGGGTTTCACCCTCATACATGGTAAGGCACATGAAAGCCTGTTTTTACCTGTATAAGCTCGTCTTGGATCCAAATTCAGCCAAGAGGGCCTTCTTAACATCTGGCCAGGTGTGCTGAGGATCCAGGTGAGGAACGATCAACTCTTGGGATTTGCGGCTTAAACAAGGAAGAATATACTGAACTTTATGTTTATCAGAGGCGCCATCCATTGCAGCTTATAAACGTACAAAAAGGAAGCAATGCTCCCTTCACCCAGGGTGTATCTGTCCTTTATAGGTAATTTGAACAGCCGTTGCTCTATCTTTTTGAGACGGGAGAAAGAGCTGGCTAGTTGCTTCTCAAGAGCAACTAATCATGATTCAGTTAAAGAAGATCCAGAAGAGCTGCTCACGTTTACAGTCTCCATGTTAATAACCATGGTTTAGTGTACAGGCGCCCCCTGTAGTGAGCACCAAATTGTCAGAATCCAACAAAGGTTATTCTCACTGGTGCTATGTGCCGCTGGATCCCACAATGAATTATTAAAATAAATAATAAAATCTTAAGAAAACTAGGTTTCTACTTGATTTAAAGTTTTTTTTATGTTTTTTATTGTTTAAGCGGGGCAAAACCAAAAAAGGTCCTTTCCTCAATACTAGTATTTCCTATTTAAACTAGTTCAAATTTCGAGACCATGAATTATTTTTTGAGGCTAAAGTATATAAAGCTGAGTCATCCAAATTAGGGAATATAGGTTTTTGGCCTATCAAATCAAAGATAAATTTTTTTGAGGCAAAACTGACCCATGTGGTAATGATTTGATAAATTGTATCCAATCACCAGCGAGTAAAATCTTCTCACCTCAGCGGTGGTAAGACTCATGTGGTAATGATTGGTTAATTTGCACCCTATAATTTTCAAGTAAAATTTTCTCACCTCAGCGGTGGTCAGACTCATGTGGTAATGATTGGTTAATTTGCACCCTATCATTGTCAAGTAAAATCTTCTCACCTTGGCGGTGGTCAGATTCATGTGGCAATGAACACCTCAAATTTGACCAAGAAGTTGGAGCAATCCTATTATCAGTTCTTACCTTATTTAGCCAATTTTGGTTATAAACCTATTTTCCCATTAGTTAGGATTTCACTGAGTTTCCACCAAGGTCTTTTCGCTGTTAGTACTCATATCATTGATAACTACAATACTATTCAAAGCGCAGACTCCAACATTCTTTTTCTGAAGTCAAGAAGGAGAATGTCTGACAATATTATATAAGTAGTTGATAGAGTTAATATAAAATAGAAAACTTTAAGATACCCAATTTATATTTTAAGAGTAGTAAAAGGGTAATATGACAATATGTAGCCCTTTGAATCTTAAGACATGTAGAAAGGGTGCATATGTGCCATAAATTAATATCATTATAAAATAATATTATATAAAAGCATTATTGCTCAATATAAGAACTATATGAACACTTTCTAAAATATTAAAGTACCTTATAATATAGGATTATTAACAAGGGCTTGATACAATATAGTTAGATCAGCATTTACTCACGTAATTTATTTATACAAAAAAACTGTTTTCTTCATAGTATTTGTAACTTACCTTCATGTTAAACGTGTGCTTTTATATCATGCTGGAGATAAGTATTACTAGAAAGTAGCCGTTCTGAAGAGTCCAGAATTTATCTCTAGTTATAGCCATTATGAGACTAATAACATTAAAAAGATGTAAAAAGTTTATAATAGTTTTTTTAAAAGACTTTATATTATAAAATTGCCAACAAAATCTAGAGTAAGCTTTCAGTATAGGTATTCTAGTACTTAGAAAAGCATCAAGAGTGCACACAGGATATCATCTATATGAATAATAGAAATATTTGTTTTAGTTGCAGTAGGAAAATAGCTATTGATTAATATCTTTGTATCCCAAGTGTAATGATTGGTTTCACACAAGATGGTTTTCCATTCATCAAACCATAAGAAATTCTATCTCACATGGTTGTTGAAATTTTAATTTTTAATTTTTTTAAAACTAAATCAATTGTTTATATTTAGTTAAATTAATATATTTAATTTATTTACCACCCAGCCATCAATGCTGGTATCAAAGGGGCTTCCACGCCTATTTCTTAACATAAGTAATAAAATTACTGACAAGATACTGCAACAATCCTTACAAAATTGGAATGTGATCACCATGGGATCATCCTCAGTCATTAATTAAGTTGATTAAATTGGCCCATTAGTTTTAAAGTAATGTGCAAACAAACATAAAAGTTATAAAGGCCAAATTGAGAAAATCCTCCTTCTTAGGTTGGTTAAAAAATAGAATTAAATGCTCAAGCAAGAAAAATGGCATCAAAACCAAAAATCAAAACTAACCAGGCTGGATTTGGTAGACCACATGGCTGACCATGGTAGAGGTAAAAGGGTTATCAGGGCTCTTTTTCAGCTATGTCATCATGAAGCAAGATGCAGTCCAAGACAGCAAGCAAGAGTATGGGGCATCCACCACATGGGGTTTGATATCATCCAAGGGAGATGCAGGGAAGAGATTAAGTGCCACATTAAAGACACCAATTAGTTTGCAATATCATGCTCGTCTTGTATTTGGGCGTCATAGTTATATGTATATGATTAATAATAACATGCAACTTAAACATCTAGAGCTTACTACTAGTAATTATATTAGTATCTCTGATACTTATTATAGATTTTATAATTCAAAGTGTTAAGTTTTTTCTGTTTTATTATATGCTAAATCTTATTTCACTTAAATCGTATGGCATAAACTTTAGTTAAATCATATATAGTATCTGTTGTGATACTCTGATAATTTTATAATTTTATAATATAAAACAAATTAAGTATATGATTAAAAGAAAACGTGATTAGATTTTATAATAAATATAATTAGTGAATTAAATAAGGACAAACTATACTCTGTATTTATATTTTTACATTATAAATATAAAAATTCAGATCACTCATATATAACTAAAATACCATTAACTTAATACCTCACTAGTTTCAAGGGTAAAATAGATTTTATATAAGAGCCTCCTAATAATCAAATATTTTTTTCTACCTAAATTTACTGGATATGCAAAATAGTGATGAAGCTTTGATTAATAACATATAAATTATTATAAAAGCCATACTAAGATTGTAATCAGGCAACTAGAATACAGCATTATTATGTTTACTTATTCAATAAAGATATATACTGAAATAATGTACAAATTTTAGAAAATTTATAGTGCTTTCTAAATTATCATATGTTTGTCATTGATATTAAATATTTAAGCTTTTGGATATATAGAGTATTAACTATAACTTCTGCTAGACTTATTTGTGATCAAACATTGTAATTATATTATCTTATAGATACTGAACTAGACATGATATTATTAAAGCAAAAATGGTTAAATAGGAGGGTGGTTAGCTGAGCGGGTAAAACTGCTTCCACCCCTAGTGCAGGTTTTGAGTTCGAAACCTGTACTGGCTAGAAAACATTCTCGGTGTGGTATGTTTGTCCCAAGGTCGACCCACCTCGAATAATTTTTATTAAAAATGGTTAAATAGGTTTATTGCTCTAGTAATGTAATGGATGGATCCTTTTCAGTAGTTGACGAAGAATTGTTAAGACCATCCAAGTGACTGACCATAATGAAGAATAAAATAGGAAAATAGTTTGTCCACATACCACTATTTGTGGGTTAAAATAATCCTTTTACCACTATCAACATGATATACAAACTCAGAAGAGTGACCTGCACAAAATAGAGAGTAAACAGATAGGCATCATGCCTATTAAGTTTGGTTTCCTAGTCTTATTTGTAAGGATTTATTATAGTAGTTTATGCTTATGATTTATAAATTAATTAAAAATCTGATAAAATTAGTTTTGCTTTATGGCAAGATCTGAGTAAGAAGTCAGAATTGGGGGTAACAACAACCCTAATAATTTTATAAAGCTGTAGGAAAATTATATAATAAACTTATTTTGAGTCTATATTTTTTATATTCTAAAACAAGAGCTTGTTATTTTTAGCTTATCATGACAAGTTTTCATTTTCAATAGCCTATTTATAGTCTGGACTCCATTTTGGTTGACAATGCACTCATTCAAGCGGCAAATTTATGTCTATTTTTTTAATATGCTTTTGTACTTGATAAATCCATGCAATTGGTCAAATTTCTCTATGTCTGAAACTACTATCAATTTGAAGGCCCTATCTTTTAAGCTGATCATTCCATTCTTTTAACTGGGAATTCTCACTTGAAGGCTCAGCCTATAAGATGCTATAAAGCTTTTAATAGTTAGTTTTATTTTTACTAGATCCAGATTTTTCACCAAATCTATAAAAAGGATCATAATCATCTAGTTAATTGGATGCCAACTCTGTGCAGTGTCTCATTTTGACATTATTACTGAATAGAATAATATTATGATAAGGTCTTTAACATTACAAGTATAGAAAAACATATATAATGAATATTAGAAATTATGGTAAATATTGTCATAGTGGTTTAAAGTAAAAACAGCATATCACATAACTTTATATAGATGATATGCTAATTTCATATATGTCACTTTTTATTTGTGGTCATATCAACTTTAATAGAATATGAATATAAGGCAAACACTATAGAACATCAGACATCACAATTTCATACATATAATTACTAAACAAGAAAGTACTTACTAGATATCTTTATATCTATAGTAAAATATGATTAAATATTCTGACCTTATTATATATTTATGATTAATAAAGTCTTTGTAAATCCTTTGATAAAAGTATCAATGTAAAACATTAATAGTATTAGATGATCTAGTCATATCTACATAGATTTCATAACAATTTTCTACAAATTCAATTTGAAGCTATAATTTAGTATTTAAATTATACTAGATATAGCTATATACCATTTATCTGAGTTTTTTTTTGACATAAAAGTGTATTTAACATTTTCATTAGCTTTAAACAATCTATTTTTAATACAAATGCGTCATATGGATCAAAGTAAGCTTAAAGCTTTTTATGTTTTTTTTTAATTTTGGCTTTTTTGTGTAGTAACCACAATAGATATTATACTATCTTTTGAAAATCTATATTAATTGATACTAGATAAAATATTGACTATGAACTTTCTTATAAGGCATAATCAAAGAAGATACTGCATGTGTAAGTATTAGCCATGACCCACTCTATCTGGACTGAAAGCAATTCCTATTCTGCTAAAAAGGGAAGGAGGCCAGCACCTGTGCCTCTCACCACCCAGGGCGATATGGCCCATGTAGTGGATGAGAGATGGTTTATGGCATACCCTGAGAGTGGCAGTGCCTCTCCAAGCGTTATCCTTTACTGAGATAATGGAAAGAATTTAGAGGGATCTTAAAAGGTAGTGCAATTGTGCAAAAAACCACAAACCTGCCAAGATCCCACCTTTGTTTTGATGTCACACCCACCCCCAACAGATAAGGGGGTGATCAACACCTTTTCCACAAAATGGATCCAGCCTTATTTGGCTTGGCCCTAGGCGCAACCTTCCATTAGCTCAAAATGTCACTGCCTTAGCAAATGCATGCGCATAATAAAAAAACTAATTTTAAGTTATGAGCCCAAAAACAATTTGGCTAAGCAGTCTGGACCCAAGTTGGTTGAAAACAAGGTCCAAGAACCCAATATGACATCTTGGTTCAGATTTATTACTGACTATCCATTCATTACTCATGCTTCACTACAATGTCTATAGAATTTTAGATAATCAAATTTTTTAATTTAGATCTTTTAAATTATTATAAAATAAAGAATAATTACTCAGCCAGATCTAATTTCTCAAATAAAACTTAACCAAAAATCATTAACCACTCAGCTAAAACTAACTGAAATTATCAAATCAATCAATAACTAATCACCCCTCAAAACTAAACTGTGTCTCATTTATTTGACCAAAAGCCATCAACTACTTGGCCAAACAAAATAAACCTATCAAATCAACGAAATAATATTAACCTGCTACCTGAAACTTCTCACTATATAAAATATTGTGTACGTGATATGTCTTCTAAACTTATTAAATCAACTTTTACTTAACTTGCCAAAAGTATTTATTATTTTAGGTGAACCAAATCAATCAGGCTCATAAAATTATATAAACCTAACATCCAGATACCCATGCTTTGCTACGGTCTTTATAGTTTATCAGATGATAAGCTCACACTGACAGCCTATAGGTTGTGTCAGCACTACTCTTGAGCCACTCAGACTAAAATCTTTGCAGGCCCTCATGGCTGGTGAGCTGATATCCTATCTTTACTCAATCTACTTAAAACTCTAATATTGACTTGTTTAGTTTTGAGTGAGCAATTTGTGAATTATTTAATACTATTTGCCAATTCTTATCTACTCACCCAAATAGATCAAACCTATCAGAATCAGATAGTTTCAAGTGAGAAATTTGGTGAATTATTATCTAATATTTGGCACTTTTCAGCCACTCGCCCAAATGGATTATACCTACAAGACTCAATAGTTTTCAGATTTGATAATATTTGCCAAATATCACCCACTCACCCAAATAGATCAAACCTATCAGACTTGATGGTTTTAAATGTCAGTCAGTATGCCATTCTGTGAATGTGTTTAATTAAGTAGATTGTGTAAAAAGCTTTATTAAATCAAACTACAACAATACCTTATGGCAAGCTCATCAATGGAGCTTTAATTTTGAAGATGATTTGATTGGGTAAAAGTTGAGGTTAACTTTTATATATCTAATTGAGTAAAATTCATGGCTAAGTTTTATATTAAGTAGATATAAGTTTCAAGTGAGCAATTTGGTGAATTATTAGATATATTCACCAATTTCACCCACTCTCCTATGTAGATTGAACTTATCATACTCAATTAGATTAGGGTGGTTAGCCTGGTAGGTAAAACCGCTTTCACCCTAGTGCATGTTTCAAGTTCAAAACCTGTACTGGCTAAAAAAAATTCTTGATGTGGTATATTTGTCTTAAGGTTGACCCACCTCAAATATTATACTCAATTAGATTAGACTTGGGAGAGCAATTTGGTGAATTATTTAATATATTCATCAATTCTCACCCACTTGCCCAAATTAGATTGAGCTTATCTGACATGAAGTTTTCAGATGTTAGTCAGTCATTATGTCAGTCAATTAGTGAATGTGTTTAGCAAGTATATGGAGGCTGTGCAAACTATGTAATTTCCTCAGCAAGCTTATATCAGTGGTCCCCAACAGGTACCATTATCACTCCATTTCCTTATATTACCCTATTATTAGATAAAATTTTGATAAAACCAAAATTTTGATCCAAAGGGCCTATTTAAAATCAGAAAATGCAATGATCACTAGTCTAAACATCCCCTGAATGGCCTTCATGGCTGGCTTAATCATTTTTAACATGTCAATTTGGACAGCTCTGCCTGCAGCATTCTGGCTTAAGTTCTAGGTGGTAACTCACCCAGAGTTCCAAATCAGTCTTATTAAAATTATCAGCACGCTCCATGACATAATAGAGTAACCCATAGCTCTGACCCTCTCCAATTCACCCTTTGGGTGGGATGTTGCATAAGTTTTCACAAAACAGCATTTAACCTCTTTTCAGTTGACTGAGTTCAGCCCATTCCTGGTCCCATAGATCAGGACGTTCAGGAACTAAATCTGTGCTTAATGTTGTCTACCAAAGACACTGGAGCAAGCCAAGATGAGTTCATATCAGATCTCTCCCTCTTTCCACGGATTACTGCCATCAGTTCAGCAATACATAAACGCTCTCCTACAATCGTTACTAAGCCTATTTCCTGTTACTTGTGGAAATTCATTTGGATGCATACTGGGTATCATATGAGGTCTTGGTACATACAGGAACAACAGGAAATAACATAAATTTGAATTTAGCGCAACAGTTGGAATTAGACTTGAATTTTAGTCCAGAGGTGTTGGTTGCATCTTTGAGTTTTTGTGTCCCTGTTAGGGCACCCAGTGCAAGCAACTTTGCAGGATGGTTGGTTGCATCTTCAGCCAGGAAGTCATCTTACAATGTGCGTCGTCCAGTCCCATTTTAAGTGGGCAAACATAAATTCTGTGATTCTCAGCCATGCCAGACTTGGTATTCCCAATTAACTTTGGTGTAGGTTGGTGGAGACGCCAATGAGTCAAGATTAACTTGACTTCAGATATGTTACTCCTTAAAATGCTTACAATGGTGGTGAGCACCCACTACTTGACACTTTATATAAATCATGGGGCAGGGGTACCAAGCCTACACTCGCTACACCCATGACTTGCCCACCAATTTCCCCCATCTCTGATGGCGAATAAGGAAATCTTTGATATGGAAAAAGTGCTCAACTTCTGCAACATTCAAAGTATGACCTTAAGTTTTGACAAATTTGCATATGGTTAACATTAATTGCCCACTATATCCCCATACAGTGAAAAAAACTGCGGCCTTGGATGCAAGGATTGACGACATGCTTTCAAATAATGGCTATTCCAGAAACCTCTCCAGCCTTATCTAATTTTGTTAACAAAAAGTCTGACGGCACACTGCGCCCATATGTGGATTATGGTCACCTCAACAAAGTCACAGTCCATGACCCCTGCCGCTTCTATTGGAACAAATAATTACATAAGTAATTGTGCAGTCAAGAGTAATTTGAAAACTCAATTTGGTGAGCGCTTTCAACAAAATATGGGTAGCCAAAGATCAGGAATGGCTTACCGCTATCTGGACAAAGTGAGGCATATTCCAGTTTCATGTCATGACTTTTGGGCTAAGTAAACGTTCCTGCCACGTTCCAGCAGATGATCAATGATGTGATGGGTGATCTGCGCAACATGTGTGCAATTACTTACATTGACAATATCCTCATTCACCCCCAACCCCTGAACAACATGCCAAAGATTTGGAGGCTGTGCTGGCCGCTCTGCATAAGGCAGACCTATTTGTGAAGCCATCAAATTGTGAATTCTTCCACAATGAGGTTATCTTATTGGGTAACTTTATTTTAAAAGGTGGTTACGCTTTTTGCCTCAAAACTTGAAGCCATCCTTGAGTGGCCCACACTGACGACCCAGAAGCAGTTGTGGAGCTTTTTGGGCACTATCATTCTCCTAAAGAAATCCTCTCCTGCCCCTTCACAATTGGCTGTGACGTTGCACTCCCTCACCAGCAAAAATGTTCCATTCCATTGGACTGCAGAATGCAGCAGACATTTGACGCTATCAAACATGTATATGTGTCTACACAGGTGTTCAAGCATGCTGATGCAACCAAACCCTTCATTGTCACATGTGACGCCTCTTTAGCTGCAGCTAGAGCAGTTTTGTTGCAGTAACATGAGGGTGTGGATCATCCTGTAGCTTATTTTCTCCGCAAATTTACATCCACAGAGCAAAACTAGGCTATTTATGACAAGGAGCTGTAAGCTGTATCATGGGCATTAACCCATTAATGGTACCTCCTTCAGGGTGCTTTGCATGAGGTGACAGTGCGGACAGACCACCAAGCCCTATGTACTTCCAAAAGCCACAGAAGCTGGCACACCATCAGGCCCATATGTACCATGACCTATGAAGCTTTAATTTCAAGTACTAGTTTGTAAAGGGGTCAAAGAATTTCCTTCCTGATTTCCTGAACCAGAACCCTGCTTTATGTCCCACAAAGGGGGAGAAGCAAGAGCTTACCACAGTGATTCCGCCAACCTTAATCTCATCCAATGCCCCACCTGTTATTTTATCATCAGATCTGGACCTGACTGCCCCCTGTCAGCTCAAGTTTTGGCTCACCAACTGACTTGTCCTGAAGGGTTGGTGCCATTAGTGCATCTTGCAGATCTAGGGCACAAGCACTACCACTACTCAATGAGGGTAAAATGATTCATGTTCAGTTTTGGTTGTGGGTGTATTATAATTTTAACCAGGTGATATTCATCACATATTAATAAAATAGTATAATAATTAATCAAGGATGATTGCTGATTAGTTTACTGAATCTTGATTCATTATTGAATGATAATACATTAATTTGTGCTCCCCATTTGGTTGGACTGAGCTGTCTTGATCTGAAAAATCAAGAAAGTATTGGGAATCATCCCTGATAGGAAATTGGTGGGTCTCAACACCGGTGACTGAGGCCAAGGATGTTGAGATAATTAAAATTATCAATTAAGATAATGAATTGCTTAAATTTGATGTCAAAAAATAATAGGAAATGATTCCAATAAAGTTTTTAGTCAATTTTGACACCAGTGACTTATGCCAAGGATGTCAGACTAATAATACTAATTGTTTAGTTCAGTAGCGTTTAATCCCAGTGCCAACTCCATGTGAAAATGATTATGAGATTTCCAGCAGAAAGTCAAATATCAGAGTACCATCAACATATGCCAAAGATGCCAAAATCATGTAATATTAATTAAAATAAAGATGAATCACATTTTGACTTTATAGGAGTATTAGGCGGAATGTTTGACAGTATTTTGGTTTAATTTGACACTGGTGGCTTATGCTGAGGATGTCAATATATTTAATTAATTCAATTATGATGAATCAGGAGATAATCACTAGTGAAAGTGCTGACAAATGCTAAGAGAGATAATTGCCAGTGAGAGTGCTGACAAATGCTAAGCAGGGAGAATCACCAGTGAGAGTACTGATGAATGCTAATCAGGGAGAATCGCCAATGAGAGTGCTGATGATGCTGACAATAATGTCAATGACGTGGATAGGCAAGAAATACTTTATAAAATTTTATCTCTCTCTTAATAACAATACATTCCAATCTTCTAATTTTCAAGTTTATCCTTCATTTTATTTAATTAATTGTGGACACCTACCTCTGCTAGTTTTAAAGTGGATGTAGTTCAGCTTGGCTCGTGGAGGAGGAACAGAAGATCCCCAGAGGTTAGGTGCTGAGTGAACACTCCTGAATTGGTTTGCACAACCAACTCCCAACTTGAAATTACAGATCAACCATGGGAACTATCCCAATCAGTGGAGCCAGCGATGGACAAGTTGAGATTAGCCATGAGGTGGAGAAGCAAGGGGTCAGGCCACCCAGGATGGGGATGAACTTCTGGTGCCCACCAAGAGGGGCTAATATGCAAAGGTAAAGTTGGTGTCCAGCTGAAATGGGGGGTTACCAGCAGCTCTGTAAGGAAAGGTCACCAATGATGGTGAAAAAGCAAGAACCAGCAGCCTTCATACTGTTTGGCCTAACAAACTAATGGAGTCACATATTGTTGAGAATGAAAAAATTTTCAACAGGGTGTGTTGAATTTTAGGTTTATTAAGGATGGCTGGTTCTTCTTCTGCGAAAAGGTGGAGTTTCAAACGTCTATTGTATGAAGACAATAGACCAGACGGTGATTATAGTTAATAACTCCTTGGTAATCACACTCAAGTCCATATTCTTCTGTCATTACTTAGATGATGGCACGCTGCCCTGATCTTCCTGATCCCAAGTATCCTCAACTTAATATAAAGTAAAGTATTAATACTAAAAGCTTATAAATTAAACTATAGAACTGTAGTAATATTTGATGATTGATATTTGATTATGTTCTATTAGTATGAACTTGGGATAATTTATAGGGTTTGATGTTCACCACATCTTACCCATGACGCCTCAATTTCAATGGCACATGGCCAGAGAAAGTAACGAGTTTGTTTGAGGGTCTACAATCCATTAAACTCAAGGCATCCCAAATGTCTCAGAGTCAGTCTCAAACTCAGAAAATTTACTCAAGACAGCGTTTCTAATGCGTCTGAAAAAACTGAACTGATACTCATCTCAAGCAATTGGCAGCACATACCAAGGCGATTTGTAACACTAATTAATAATTAATTTTATTGAAAACTCAATCAACATTAAAACTAATTTTGACATAGACCAACAAAGCCCACGTGCCCAGGTCATAAGTCAGCTATTATTTTAGGTCCGACTAAACCAACAAAGCCCCCATGCCCATGTCATCATAGTCAAATATTATTAAGTGGAATCACTAGGCCATGAATCCCAAGTTCAGATATACTTAGAATATTTTTGATTTATAATTACCAATGATTTATATCCAGTTAACTATTCAGCACTTCCCCCTCCTTGACTGGATAAAAACGGAGGGTATTCATTTTCTCTTGGTCACAACATCCAATTTTATCTCAACCTTCAGAATAGGATGCTGGGTTAATAGCTGAATGCTATGATAAGTTCATGCATTTTGCCTTCATTTCTTCTATGCCTGCTGCAGCTCTAGCAATCTTTGGAAAACTTGAACTGGCCTACTTGGATTTGATTTCACTCTTCTCCCCTCCCAAAGAAGAGTTACCTAGTTTCAATGACAATGAGGCCACATTTTTGAATAAATATTTATATTTTACTTATTTCTTAACTTTTCTATATTTTATATTTTATTATTATTATTAGTATTATTATTTTTCTTATACCTTACTCTTATTTTAATTTTCTCTATACTTTTTTACTATTCTTTATGATATGGATGAAGGAACTTAGCATGTACTCAATTTACAACCAAGCCGCCTTGATCCTTTATGGTATATACATCTTTGGACTATTTCTCCAATACAATAAACGGACCTTTCCAAAGCGAGGCAAGCTTGTGCACGCAGCCTGCGCTATGAGTGTCACAATATACTATTAAGTCTCCTTCCTTGAACTTAGTCAATGCAGCTCATTTAGTGTTGTAATAGCTCTATTGACTAGTTTTTTGACTAATCACATTTTGGTAAGCTTTAGATTGCAACTTGATTAAGGTCTTTGCTAGCTTCTCAACATAATTGTTCAGGATAATTGCTTCAGTTGAACTGAGTACTGAATATAATAATGGAGGCAGAGCTGGCTGTCTAGCATACATAAGTTGAATTGGAGAGTGGCCTGTGCTACTGTGGTGTCCAATATTGTATGCAAACATGGTAGCACTAATTGAAGTCACCCATTGCAAAGGCGCTAAGGCTGCGTTTTTGTGTAAAATGCCGACTAGAGTGCCATTCACTCACTCTACCATACCATTAGTCTCAGGATGGTACGGTGTTGACAACACTCCTTTGATAGACATCAACTCATTTAACCGTTGTACCATCTGAGCATTAGAATTTGTGCCATTATCAATCAAGATCTTCTGTGGGCATCCGTGCTTGTAAATATATTATCCATAATGAACTTGGCAGTAGTTAAGGCCCTGACGTCTCAAATTACTTTTTCTTCCACCCATTTCATTAGATGGTCAATAGCAACAATTATATATTTGTTGCCTAGGCTGCTCACAGGAAAAGGGCCAACTACACCAATTGACATGGTATGTCAGGCCTAGTCAGGTTTGATCAAAATATATTTCACATCTGACTTCATAGGCTTTGTAATTTGGCAAGAATGATATTTTTTGAGTACATCTTGAATATTGAATTGCATTGAATCCCATTAGTGAATCAACCAAATTAATTCAAGCGTTTTGGTCAATCTCCATGCCCTATGGCCTTGTGCACTTGTGTAATAATCTCCATTTGGTTGGAAGGTTTTGGGAAAATTCTACGCTGCCCATTGGGCTTGAGATTGTATAAAACTCAATTTCTAATATTTGGTGTCAGTTAATGCTTTTTTGATCGCTTTTTTCACTTCAGTTGGCTCATCTTCATATTTCTGGTTAATCATCTTTTCATGAAGCTCATTGGACAAATTGCTCAGGACAGCTATAATAGGAATTCACAATAATCTGTCTGCATTTTGATGAGCTGCTTCAGCTCTATGAATAATTTCATAATCGTATGCTTGTAATTTCAAAGCCCAGTGGGATAATCGCCCCTCAGGTTCCTTGAGGTTGTGGAGCCATATTAACAAGCTGTGACCATCACTACTTGAAACTTGGTGCCATGAATGTAAGCCTGAAATTGTTTACATGCATAGATGGTGGCTAAACACTCTCATTTGGTCACTGTATAATTATGCTCATGCTTATTCAGCGTCCTGCTGTAATAAGTGACTGGATTCTTCTCATCATCTTTCCCAATATGAGATAGCACACCTACAATTGCAGATAATGAGGCGTCAGTTTGTGTAATAAAAGGCCTGCTGAAATTGGGATATCGGAGGATAGACGCTGTGCTCATTTTGGTTTAAAAAGCCTCAAAGGCCTGTTGGCACTTGTCTGCCCAGCAAAATCGAACTCCTCCTTGTAGCAAATGAAATAGGGGCTCGCAATCCTCGCAAACCCTTCTACAAATCTTTGGTAGTATCCTACCATGCCTAAAAACACTTGAACATCCCTCATACTCATCTGAGGTTGCATCTTGTTGATTGCCTCCACCTTTTGAGGTTGAGGCCACAAGCTCTTGGCATCAATAATAAGCCTAAGATATTCCAATTGTTCTTTAAATAATTGATATTTTCTAGGTTTTACCTTCAGATTAGCCTTCAACAGTCGTTCATACACTTGTTCAAGATGCTCCAAATGTTTGGAAAATATTTGAAAGAAGACATTATCATCAAAATAAACCAGTATGCAGGATAATTTAAGATCCCCCAAAATTGTGTCCATCACTTGTTGAAAAGTTGCTGGCGCATTACACAGCCCCTGTGGCATGCACATTGGTTGAAACAGTCCATGAGTAGCAATCATTGCGCACTTCTCCTGCTCCTCTTGAGGCAGTTCAATTTGACAATATCCAGAGATAAGGTCCATGGCAGTAGAGTATTTCGCCCCTCTCAGAAGGTCCAAAGCATCACCAATTCTGGAAAATGGATATAAATCCTTTTTTGTAATGGCATTTAGGCGTCAATAATCAATCACAATTCAATTACTACCATCTTTTTTCTTTATGATTAAAACTGGGATGGCCCATGGGCTCTTAGATGGCACAATCATTCCGCTCTTTGGCAATTTTTCCAACTATTCCCCAACTATCTAGTTACTAGCCCTGGGGCACCAAATTGGCCTCATTCTTATAGGCGCATAGTCCCCGGTGTCAACAAAATGCTTTACTCCCTTTGCACAACCTAAATCTTAGTCATCTTTGGCGAAAATTTCGAATTATTGTTCAAACAACTCTAGTGATTCATCCTTCTGTTGTTCTGATAATCCAGTAAATGATTCTTGAGGTATTACAGCATGTGCCCCAAAGGTTTCAGTTGGTAAGCCTAGCTTGGATAAGTTGCCAAATTTGACGGCTGATTTTAATTTGTCACTTGGAAACAGATGCACAAATGCAACTAATTGATATATCTTGACCATTATACTTTGGCTGGTCATATTAGCTAATATGACATTAATTTCCCCATGCCCTGGTATAAGTATTCCAGGTGCTATACTAGTTTTATATAAGAGCGATGCAATAGGGACACAACCTCCCCAAATAGTCCTTCTGGAATATCAAGCATGGTCCCATTCTTCATAACCAGTTGATGGCCTGGAGCTATTGTCACATCCTTATTCACACGCAGGGGTATTCCTTGATTTTTGTTTATAGCGGTCAGCATTGGACAGCTTCAGTTTCCCCACTGAATATATCTTGCTGGTAATATTCCATCAACATAAGATATATTTGTAAAGTTTTGACAACAGCTTGCGGGCTTCATATTGTCATAAGAGAAATAAATCAGAAGTGATTGGCCTAATATCATTAAGACGTTTTCTTTAAAAATTGCATGTGATCCCATAGGTCCTTAAAAACTTGTTCCAATTAAGATGTCGTATTTGGTGTTTGAAAGCACTATTGTGGGTGCTGCTACTTAAGCTCCAAATTGCAGTGGCAAGGCGCTGTAAGCTCCTTCACTCTTAGTGCTGTTGATGCCCGCAGTCCCATATTCACAATGACGGTCAATGTTGGTGCAATTTTCAGTTTCTTCACCAACTTCATGGAAACAATGTTTACAGGTGCTCTGCTATCAACAATAGCAACAACTTTGATCTTGTTGACCAGATTATCTACATAAGTGCACTCAGAGTAGTTGGAATCAATAGAATTTACTAAGTGAATATGTGAAGAATCCAGAGAATTAAGAGTGTTCTTCAGAGTAATTCCAATACTAGAACATTCATGGATGAATATGTTAATTGGTATTACTATATTGACCCATTTCAGGCTTGGGGTATCTGATGCATTGATCAGCCCTTCTGCTGGAATATGTTCAATTATTTGTTGCACATATGGTTTAGCTACTACTTCAGAGGCTTCAGGTATGACAACCTTACTCTGAGAGCGAGTTATCGCATGTACATTTGTAGAATCTTCATTCTGTACTAAAATGGAATTCATTTCCTTGTTAAATGAGGCCCTGTGGCCTGCGTATTCTTGTTGATCAGGTGGGACTGGTTTTTCTGGCACAATAGAGCGTCCCATATCTATTGTGCTTGTTCTTTTCCATCTCCTGCACATTATTGTGAAGGACTACATTGACATTACGCTGACGGCATTGAGAAGCAAAGTGTCCTTTATGGTTGCATTTATAGCAGGTAATGTCATTCATTGAGCATGTGGGCTTTGTATCTGAGTTCTGCACAGTAATTACAGATGAATCATTTTCAATCTTCTTATTGGCTTCAATGGGTTTACCAACAGAGGCAGGTCCAGAATTGTACCCAGTATTAGGAGGGCCATAATTCTGTGAACATCTTTGCAAAAAATCAACTAGTTAATATGTTGTAAGATTTTGTACAAAGGCAGGCATTAAAACGTTTGACAAATTTTGGTAAGGTTGTACCGCATGTTCTAGTGCAATCTTAGCATCAAAATTGACCATAGCCTTGGCGCCTAGGAGAACTTGCGCTTCACGATAGAATTGATCCACAAATTAGTCAATTGCTTCATCTTTCTTAAATTGAATATTCATAAATTTAGATTTCCTGGTCAACATCCGTTCTGGACCTCTGAATTCATAAAGAACAGCCTCTTTGACTTCGGCATAAGTTGGATTTTCATTGATATGGGGCATAATCAACTCAATGCTCCACTGATCTAAGCAGTTAATCATAGTAGCTGCTTTGTTGCAATCGCTGGCCCCATACATAGTCAATTCAAAGCTTTTGACAAATGTGGTAATACTTCCATTCTTGTCAAATGCAGGCAGGTTTTCTGGTTTGTAATAATCACTTTCCCGTCCAAGGTTATCACGATTACTTCTTTGTTGACTTGAGCCAGGCGTACTAGGGCACTGAGGCATTGTATCCTGGTTTGAAGAAGTTGGGTTGGCCAAAGCAACCATTATATGTGGCAATTCATGATGTGGCTTATAATCAAGTTCATAATATTCAGATCATCAATAGCAGTAAATTCGCTTTGGGCGAGCTAGCTTCGACAATCTTTCAATATTGTAAATTTTCTCATTCAGATTGGTCATTTGCAATTGAAGAGCAAAAATGAATTGATCTTTTTCTATGATTTTCTTCTTTAACTCATTCACTTCTTTATGTAGATCAATATCTACCTTTTTTAATAAAAGTAACTTCTTCAGTGAGATTATCAATTTGATGAATCATTATGTCCGCTGAGTCTTGAAATTCTATAAATTCATCTTTGAAAAATTAATATAGCCAGGGGTCGCTCCCCTGCTCTGCGTGGTCACCATCTGCATTCCCAGCCATGAGCGCCACTTGTCAAATTTGAAGTCTATTAAAGATAGCTGATTCTTCTTCTGTGGTAAGGTGGTGTTTTTGATGTCCATTGTATGAAGACAATAGACCAGATGGTGACTATAGTTAATATAACTCCTTGGTAATCACACTTGAAGCCTTATTCTTCTGTTGTTACTTAGATGATGGCACGCTGCCCTGATCTTCCTGATCCTAAGTAAATTCTTGACTAAATACAACATAAAGTATTAATACTAAAAGCTCATAAATAAAACTATAGAACTGTAATAATATTTGATGATCAATATTTGATTCTGTTTTATTAGTATGAACTTTGGATAATTTATAGGGTTTGATGTTCACCACATCTTACCCATGACGCCTCAATTTCAACTAGCACATGGACAGAGAAAGTAACGGGTTTGCTTGAGGGTCTACAATCTATTCAACTCAAGACATCCCAAATGTCTCAGAGTCAGTCTCAAACTCAGAAATATACTCAAGACAGCATTTCTAACGCGTCTTCAAATAACTGAACTAATACTCATCTCAAGCAATTGGCAGCACATACCAAGGCGATTTGTACCACTAATTAATAATTAATTTGATTGAAAACTCAATCAACATTAAAACTAAATTTTGACATAGACCAACAAAGCCCACATGCCCGGGTCATTTAATCAGCTATTATTTTAGGTCTGACTAAACCAACAAAGCCCCCATGCCCATGTCATCATAGTCAAATATTATTAAGTGGAATCACTAGGCCATGAATCCCAAGTTCAGATATACTTAGTATATTTTGATTTATAATTACCAATGATTTATATCCAGTCAACCATTCAACAGGGTGCTTCCCTAGATTTGTACTGAAGTGAGACAGGATCATAATGATACATTGGCAGTTTGTCACCCTGGCATGAAAAAGTGTTTCAATTTAGTGAAACAAACATACAATTGGCCTGGAATCTCAAAAAATATTTCTGCATGGAATCAAGTTGCATGACATGCTCATGTGCAAAATTAGACCGCTCTGGGAAAAATGGACTTCTTTACCTGCTGCAACAGGCTGAGGGGACCATGGACATTGGTGTCAGTTGACTTTATAGTTGGGCTATCTACATCAAATGGTCACAATGCAATCAGGATTGCTATAGGCTGGTTCATAAAATTCGCTTTGTATATCCCCTGCTCAACTTCTATCACCTCAAAGGAAAATACTTGCCTATTTTTCCGGCATTTTTCCATGTTTGGGTTACCCCAGGAAGTTGTGAGCGAAAGGTGCTCACAGTTCACTGCATGCTTTTGAACAGCCCTTCTGTCCATTCTGAAAATTCAACCATGCTGATCCAAAGCATATCATCCCCAATAAGATGGCCATATAGAATGCATCAATTAAATACTGGAGCAGTACATCTTGTCTTATTCCACCGCTGCATATGACACCTGGGCGGAAGATCTTCCATTGGTCCAGTTTTCCTACATTAATACCTCACACGCCTCCATGGGGTTTCTCCATATGAAGCTACGTGAGGTACAACCCTTCCTTCTCTCCTGGTCTCTGTCTTCATCCTGAGGTTCCCGCAGCATCTGAGCATGTTAAACAAATCTGGGCTACTCATTCTCTGGTCCACAAACACCTAACCAAAAGCAATTGTTGACTATAATCAATTTGCTGATTAAGGGCCTGCCCACTTCCAATTTCAAGTTAGGTTTGCAGGTAATGCTCATCACCCACCACCTGCACATCAAGGTCCCCTCACAGAAATTTGCCAGTAAGCAGTCAGGTCCTCATGAGGCTGTTGAAGTTTTGGGTAATGGCTCATTCCGTTTGGCACTCCATCCTCACTGGAAACAGCACCCAGTTTCACGCCTCCCAGCTTTCTCCCTTTACTGGTACCCCACCCAAGGATACTGAACCCATCATTTTATAAGAGTCAGTCAAATCTGAGGTGGACACAAGTTTGGCATCACGTTGGTCATGCCACTCAGTTCAGTACTGGGTGGCTTGGAAGGGTTTCCCTTCATATGAAAACAGCTAGATCAGTGCATATGACTGTTTTAACTTCCACGAGTTCGTGGAAGCATTTCATATGGCACACCACAAAGCTCCTCGCCCTCCTCCTAAGGTTGCTGTGATTATGGTCATCAAAATCCTCAAGGACTATAAGAGTATTTCATTGGCTCAGTCCCCTGGTGGCGGTGCTTCACCCCTTCCTAAAGGGAAGGGTAAAGTAAGTATTGGACAGAAACCACTCCATTTGGATTGGGAGCAATTCCCATTCCACTCAAAAAAGGGGCGGAGGCTGGCACCTGTGCCTCTCACCACCCAGGGCGATATGGCCCATGTGGTGGATGAGAGGCAAGTCACAGCATACTCCCTGAGAATGTCATTGCCTCTCCAAGCGTTATCCTTCACTGAGCTGGTGGAAAACATTAAGAGGGTTTTCCAGGAGGCAGTGAAATTGTGCAAAAAACCACAAACCTGTCGAGATCCCACCAATGTTTTGATGTCACACCCACCCCCAACAGGTAAGGGGATGATCAACCCCTTTTCCGCCATGCGGATCCAACCTTATGTGGCTTAACCCTAGGCGCAACCTTCCATTAGCTCAAAATGTCCCCGCCTTAGCAAATGCATGTGCATGATATAAAAGTTAAATTTGAGTAATGAGCCCCAAAAATTTGGCTAAGCAGCACTGACCCATGTCAGTTGAAAATTAGGTTCAGGAACCCAATATGACAGCTTAGTTCAAAATTATTTTGGATGGTAGTTTTGCAAATTATGCAATTTCACCAGTGAGCTTATAAGTAATGGTTCCCAACAGTACCATTGCCACTCCATTTTCTTATATTCCCCTATTATTAAATAAAAAACTCAGTAAAACCCAAATTTTGACCAAAGGCTTATATAAAATCTAAAAGTGTGAGGATCACTGGTATAAGCACCTCCTGGCTGGCCTTCATGTCTGGTTTAATCATTTTTAACGCATCAATTTGGACAGCTGTGCCTGCGGCATTCTGGCTTAGGTTCTAGGTGGTAACTCACCCAGAGTTCCAAATCATATTATTAGAATTATCAGCACGCTCCATGACAACATGCATTATATCATTTACCCTTGTATATCCTAATGCTTTATCATTTTTACAAATTCTCCTTATCCATTTACGTTTACTGTTATATTTTAAGTTTAATAGTAATGCCTCCTCCAAGGATTGTATGACTTTTCTTAAAGAAAATTAGATATAAAATATTATTTAAATAGTATAAGTACTTTATATGGTCATATATAAACATATTAATAAGATTATCAATATTAGTAGTAGACTAATCTACTATATGTTTATAACAAAAAGATGATCAACTTTATACTAATTAATAATTTCTATGAATAAGACTCATTTTCAGGTCCAATCAAATGTATGAGATATTAATATGTCATACCTTATGTTAAAAGATGTATAAAATATAAATCAATAATATAATGTTTCAATGCTATATATTATGACTTTATAAATGTATTTGTAAGTCCAGGGGAACGTATCCTTTGCGTAGAGCAGGCGTAATTTCCATTACCAAACAAGAAAGGTCCTAAGAGGGCAGCTGTACCCCTCACCACCCAGGGCGATCTCGTCCACATGGTAGACAAGCGCTGGGTGACAGCTTTCCTTTTTAAGATTCCTCTTGGTACCCACTCTCACCTCATCCAAACTTGTTGGCTGAATCGAGGAAATCTGCACCAAGATTATTGAATCGAAGTTAAAAGGTATGAAACTGATGGGATTAAAGCCTGATGATAGGAGAACATATAGTTGAAGAGGGACAAGTAGAAAGTTATCAGCTGAAACCACTGACAGTTTTGACACAGCCAGCAGTACGATTGTCAATGCAAAACACCCCTCAAAATTGTTGGGAATGATCCCCAAGGGGCAGATGGTATCTTTGGGAACAATTGCAGACATTTCAAAAGCCCTATTGAGTGAATCAGGAGATGCAGCTGACAACTCATTTAACAAATGGATGCCCCAGCGACTGGGCACAGGTAGTTTGGTCGTCCTGAATCCGTTTCCAACCAATTGGGACTTCCCCTACGTGGGACGGCCCTGGGGAATTCCCCTTGCTTTTTGGGTCATATGTCATCATGCCAACTGATGAAAATGCAGTTGAGTCTCGGTTTTAACGTTTGAGTTCAAACTAACAAATACTTGGCCTGCCACTAAATCCTTTGATGTCAATTCCAATTGAGATTATCTGTCCCTTTCCCCCAAAAAATTCGCTGGGTTAAGTCAAATTTGAGGGACCTAATCCCTGCTTGGACTCACTACAATCAAACACTTTTTAATCAGTTGCATTTCTTGAGAAAATTTTTAGTAAATTTTCTCCTTTATATGTCCAATAAAATCCTTACCTTTTTCTGTTTTATATGTTAAAAATAAACTGCCTTTTCTGCTGGTATTCCAACAGCCCTCGGGGTTTATGGCTGTATTCATCTAGTATTTTACTAGGTGTTTACACACAATTATGGCTCATACACATTTATTGGCAGAACTCCTTCCTATTAGTATAACCGTCATACCAGCAGCAGTACCAATGGCATTCTGTTTTGCCGTTTGGGTGCTTCAGCACTCAGGATGGCAGGCCAGTCTAAATTTAACTTGCTGTTTCCCTGACATAATTGACCAACCATTATTCCTAACCATTTTTGCCTTTCTCATAGATATTGGCATAGTAATGGTCCCTTCTTTTCATCTGAACCAGGTTGTAAAGAAATTTTACTCTGCCCATTATAGCTAGTACCACTCAAGTTGTACAATCTACATCCCATAGTTGCCATGGCTATCTTGCCCATGGCAGTATGTTCTGACATTCTGACTTGTGAAGGGTTTACTACCACTATGAACCTAGTGGTTTCCCCCAATCCTACTACCATCTCTTCTGTATTTCAAGATTCAACTACAACTGTCAATAAAGAGAAAGTCGCTTACTTCTTACTGCCCATGAAGATTAGTGTCGAGTCCCACCATGTTTCCTTTATGGCTTTGGTGGATACTGGAGCTGCGGCAAATTTATAAGTGTTGAACTAGCCCAACAATTGGAGCTTGACCTGGATGTAGGTCTGTCGCAAATCTATATGATTGGATGACAAGCCACAATTATGACCAATGGATCATTGGAGAAATTCCATAAAAGATACAATGGGCAGAATCTGCTGAAGATGTTTCAGAGCTACAAGTATTCAATTGCCTTAGGATGAGGAGATATTGGGTTATAATGGGTCACTATTGAATTGCCTTCAAAATAGGGTGATAAGGCGATGTTGACATTTCATGAAGATAATTATGATTGTCTCAAATCAGAGCGATAAAGAGTTGAAGAACAACAAGATAAAACCAATGAGAATATGGCAGAATGAATAAACTAAGCAAAAGGGTCACTACTAACCGAGGTCACTGAGATATCAGTGAGATGAGAGGATTGAGGAAGAAGAGAGGTTTTTAGAGTTGAGAAGAAAGGAAGTAAGAGGGAGCGGACTAGAAGAGATCCATCAAGATTATTAGATTAAAAATAAAGAAGAGTTGTTGGGAAAATTGCTCCCTTTTTATTATGGTTTGTTTATGAGTGTTCTGAGGTACTGACAATCTTCATATTATCCATTATAGTTGCTCAGTGGGCGTAACCATGTGAAAAAACCCTTTGGCGGATATATAGGGTATCGTTAAATCAACAACATTGATGCTCACTACATGACCCCATTGATCAATTACAATATGATGAAAACTCAGTCGCTGGATATGTTGCATCCAGGTTGCTTTAGTAGAAATCTGCACAACACGCTGGGACTGTCACATATGAGGAGTTGAAACTTGCATTGGATGCTGTGCTCAAAAGACAAGATGAGCTGCTCCAGGAGGCTTGCAGTGATAAGCTGCCACCATTTGATCGCAAAGGAAATATTCATGGGTTATTTAGGCAATTTGAGTTTGTGACGGAAGGAACCTTAGATTAGTGGAAGGTGAAACCGTTGATCTCCACCTTGGATGTCGGGAGTGCTTATCAAGTCATCTGTTATTTTTCAGGCAGTTCTATTACATACTAAGATGTAAAGGAGATGGTGCTGCAGTTGTTTGGCAGAACTGCAAAGATTTCACAGTGGAAGGCCGAGTTCTTGACCATCATGTTTCAGCAAAATGAGACCCTCACCACATCTGCTGAATGATTTATGGTGGAAGCTCACGTGTTGATTGGGGCAGAAATTTTATCTGAAGTTGATGTGTGCATTGCAATGTCCTCTGCGATGAAGCCAACCCTAAGCTTTACAATGTCATGGCTTCATTGTTCAAAGAAAATTTTCCTCTTCTTAAACTTTTCCAGTTTGTACGCCGCTTAGCTGTAACTTCCCTCCACCCATATTGAGAAGATTCACACTGTTGCCATTGTCAACCCTAATCATGTGAGGGGAATCAACTTTTCAGTGCGGGTTCCACCAGATTACTCACTTCAGTTCAACGTCTGCTCCATAAATGCTGATTGACAACTGGCTAACTACTGCTTCAGCCCTAAATACGCTGATCAGCAGCAGGCGTTCTACTGACATGGGTCTGTTTGTGCTGATCATCTTCAGGTCAACCTTCCTATATGGGCCAACTTATATTAAGCACAGACACAGGCCCTATGAGGTAAATTGTTTTAATTGTGGTCTCCCTGGGCACATGGGATGATAGTGCCCTAATCGATGGATCCCTTACATACAGCAGGATCAATGTTACCAGGGAAAAGTCAGAGCGGAGTAGAGACAGGACTCTCTACCTCCGCTATCTCTAATCCTAACGTTCCACCTGAATCTACTATACTAATTGCAGCAGATGACTCCCAAGTATGACGAACATTCCTCTATCAACAGCTAGTTGGGGGAGTAAATGTGTTGACTCAAGTACAAGCCAAAGAAATGGCGGACAAAGGGTCTCCAGAGTGACCAAAGCCTTTCGCTTGTCAGATGTTTGACCAAAGTCTGTCAGACCAGCTGAAACTATTCGCAGATGTGATGTACCTGAGAGGAGTAGAGGTCGCCCTTCCAGTGGACGCTATTGTAACAGGGTTACCCTAAAGTCAGTGCAGTATTATAAGTTTCCTGGGAAAATGTGAACCGCTGAATGTACGCGTAGTAAATAGCCAGCTTTCATCTTACTTGTAGTGCACTTACTGCGACATTGTGGTAGCCAAAATCCGAGTTTGAGCTATAATTGATATGGGCGCTCCTATTAACATTGTCTTTACTAAGTTGGTGGAGAAGTTGGCTTTAAAAACTGATATAGATCACCAGATGGTGTATGGGACCACTGGAGTAGAAACCATGGTCTATGAGGGAGCGTACAGCGCGCTTCCATTGTAATTTGGATCCATTGTTTTTGTGGCTCCAGTGGTAGTATTACCAAATAGTAACTATGATCTGTTGATTGGGACTGCCTTTATGCGACACTATGTGTCTGTTGTTGACATGATGGAAGAGACCTTCGCAATTTTTGGACAGAGGATCCCATTTTACTTTACCTCCAGTGGAGTGCCGAAGGGCTCATTGCATATGGTACAGACCAACCTTGCCTACAGTGATGAGGTGCTTTCAGTGTGCTATCATCAGTATAAAGGGAAGACTCAGGCCCTTCCCATCAGATATATAAATACCAAGGGCTACCGCTTAGAGCTGATGGGCTTATCTCCATCCCCTCCAGACACCAAGTGATGTAAACACTGAGTTAGAGGCGGAAGTGCCTAATGGGATTTATGGGAGATCATTGGGCCTTATCAGCAATCATGGCTTGAGCCCCACGTGGCTCCAGGCATTATACTTCCAGGCTATGGGGAGATCAAGGTATCGGTTGTAAATATTCAGAATCTACCAAATTTCAATCCGCTGGCATCATGTTATAGCATATTTACATTTAAACCCAGTTGGGGAGGTCAACCAGGTTCACAAGTTCAGGTCTCTGGATTTTGGTCTATCCATCAAACTTAACCTCGGTGTAATGGCGGTTGTACCATGAAAGAATTTAATGGGGTTATTGGAAGACCAGAAGGATTGGGTGGAAGCTTTATTTCAATAATACAAGGAGATTTTTACTGCTGATGATCATGATTTAGGGTGCACTTGGGGGTTGTTCATCAACTGGACACTGGGATTTTCCCCCATCAGGTCTCGACCAATCCGCCAATCAAGGGCAGTTGAAGAAGTCATCACTGAGGAGATTGACAAGCTGCTCAAGCAAGGAATGCTCAAACCATCTAAGAGTCTGTGGGCTTCACCTGTTCTGATTGTAAAAAAGAAGGACGGCACTAACCATTTAGTAATTAACTGCTGGAAGCTCAATAGTATCTCCAAAAAAGACTCATACCCTCTGCCGCAGATTGATGATGTGCTGGATCAGTTAGGTGGAGCTCACTATTTCTCGTTAATGGATTTGATATCCAGTTATTGGCAAATTGAGTTGGCTGTGGTGGAACAAGAAAAATGCGCCATAATCACATCCAAAGGGTTTTTAACTGACTTGTATGCCGCAAGGGCTATGTAATGCCCCAGCTACATTTCAACGAGCAATGGACACCATTCTGGGTGATCTGAAGCTGTTATGTGTACTTGTTTATCTTGACAATATTAACATCATCTCTTGCACGTTCACTAAGCACCTCACCCATGTGGAAGAGGTATTTTGCTGACTGGCTGAGGCCAATATTAGTATCAAGCCCTAGAAATGCCACTTTTTCAAGAATCAGGTGGAGTACCTCAGTTTTGTGGTGGACGCGACCAGGATGAGACCACAACCAACCAAGGTGGATGCTATCCAGAAGATAACTAAGCCAGATAGTAAGCGGGACATTCAGGTGTTTTTGAGGATGGTGGGTTATTACCAACGCTTCGTACCCAATTTCAGTTGCATTGGAGGTCCATTGTTTGAGCTACTAAAGAAGGATGTCTTGTTCAAATGGACAGAACAGCGCCAATGCAACTTTGATATACTTTGAATGGCGCTAATTAGTGTACCCATGTTGCGCTACCCTAATTTTGATAAGTATTTATCGTGCAGACAGATGTGTCACTTTCTGCTGTTGGGGTGGTCCTGTCTCAGAAGGACGATGAGGAGGAGGAGCACCCTGTGGCATACTGCAGTCATAGCTTGAATTGCCATGAATGAAATTACACTGTAACTGAGTGGTAGTGCTTAGCAGTCATTTATGCATATAAGCAGTTTTGAGTCTACTTGCACAGAGTGACGTTTAAGGTAATAACAGATCATGCATTGTTACACTGGTTGCAGAATCTGAGAGAGCTGGAAGGGCGGCTAGCCAAATGAGCTTTAAGCTGCAGGCTTATGACTTCGAAATACTCCACTAACCAGGAGCAAAACACCAAACCGCTGTTTGCTTATTAAAATTGCCAACAATTGCAGTTATGGCGGATTTAAGTGACATAATGTTTGACAAAATGCTCAGCGGGAAGTACAATGATGAACCGTCTCAAGTTATTAAATAAAGGACGAAATCAGGACCAATACATTTCAGAAAAATGGGGAATTGTATAATTGTATAGGGGACGTTACCATGAATATCCCAGACCTTCCACCAGACCAAATAGTATAATGAGCGCACACCAAGCAGTTGGCCATGGTGGAGTCTGAAAGACTCTTGAATTGTTGAGGATGCAGTATTATTGGGAAAGCATGCAATTTGACGTGCTTGAGACCCTATCCTGCTGCCATCAGTGCCAGTCAGAGAAGAAATTCCACCAGAAGACTTCATACCAGTTAGTAAAACCTCGCTTTGCTTGGCATACAATTTCTATTGATGTTTGAGACCTCTGTCAACTGGAGCTAACTGGTCTAAGTATATCATAGTGAAAATTGACCACTTGACCAGGTGGGTTGAGGCATGGGCCATTCGAGGTCTGGGGGCGGTTACTGTGGCTAAGTTTGTAATGGAATGCATCATTCAGTGTCATGGATGCCCGCAGTTTACCTTAACAACAATGGCACTAATTTTACCTCTCACATACTTCCCAAGCTCAACGAAATGATAACAATCCATGGGGTTCTAACAACCCAGTATCACCCTGAGTCCAACGAAATGGTTGAACGGGTTAATGAGACCCTGGTGAACATACTATGGAAGTTGGTTACAAATAGGCCCTCCAATTGGAGTACCCTCCTTTCTACTGCAGTGTTCACCTACAATATTAGCTACCATTCTGCCATGGGGAAAAGCCCCTTCCAATTGCTTTATGGAATGAACCCCGCTCTGCCTGCGCTTTTATATGTCTGTGTAGAGGATAATGGTGGAAAGGATCCGCAATGATAATTGACTGCCCTAACAAATATGCAGATCAAATTACGAACTGAAGTGTAATCGTTCAGCTTAGCCAAGAAAATCAAAAACTGGGCTGCTGATCAGGTATGGTGAAGTGGCTTTTTCAGACTAAAGATGGAGATATGGTGTTATTCCACGACCAGCATGGGTTTGGGTGGAAGCACAAGCTCGCAAATATTTGGATTGGACCATCTGAGATAATAGAAAAAATGGGTGTTGTCGCTTATGCTAACAAGGACCCTGCAAGTGGTCATATTATAAATTAAGTACATGCAAAAATTCTTTGGCCATATAAGCAGCAATAGAGCCTCTACAAAAGAGAAAAAAAAATGAAAAAAATGAAATGATTGAACAATACTATCTCATGTGAGTTATAACTACGTTTATTTGGGGTTGCTGATGGAGGTCTTTCTCTTTGCTGACATCATCTTTCCGCCTTTTTTCAGTTTCTTGTGGTGTTCCATTTGATTTGACTAATGGGACCTTCGTTTCTTCTTTCGCCGCTTTGAGGATGCCATGGATTCTATGGAATCTTCTCAGGTTGTGGTGGTGGCGAAGGCTGTTGTGGTGAGAGTGAGGGGGGCAATGTCTTCCCAGGGGCCACTGTGCTAGTCTGAGGAGGGGAGGTCAGTGTGGTGAAACTGGAAGAGGAGGACGGACTGGGGTTCCACGGCAAAAGGCGAGGTGATGAGAGCCCAGCTGGTTGATCAAGTTGAAACCATTCTTGCCTTACTAGGAGCAAAGCCCACAACCACATGCATTGATGGTCCTGGGAGATCAACGAGTAAGCAAGCAGAGGGGGTCAGAGTTGTTAGGGCTGGCGAGTAAGCAGGTGATTCCTGGCTTGAGGGGAAAAGGCTACGCCCAGCACCAGGAAATCTACAAGGAAGTCCTCCATGCTCAGATACACCATCAGAAAAGGAGCAACTGTGGTGAATGCTGCTCGCTGGGCCCACTCAAGCGCTTCCCAGTGCAGCTCTATCCCTGATCCTAAAGCAGTTGCAAGATGAGAAATTAGGTTACCTAAGGGTGCCATGATGGGAAGGTACTGGGATGGATTGTTGGCGCTGAGAATGGCGAATGCTGCGGTGACTCCATATCGAAGGTAAGCTAGCCAGTTGTTGTGGAAGTTTACCCCCAGGGACTGGAAGTGGGCAGGCTCATGGGAAAGGACCCTGACCAGCTGGCTATCACCCACTGCATGAAGCACAGCATCCTCTTAAAAGACAAAGCCGCGGGATGAGGCTCAGCAGGAGATGGGAGCACTAGATGACTAAAGCTGCTCGCCAGGAGCTGGGCCACTTTGTTAAACAAAGGCCGTCAGCTCCACTCCCATCCCCAGTGTAGCTGGGCCAAAGTCCCCGTTGAGTGCGCGCCAGAAAGCTAAATGACTAACGAATTTGGGAAGCTGCTCTTCCTGGGTTAAACGGTCATGAGGTCCACGTCAGCCTCATCCTCATCAGCTGAGGGAAGGGGAAACTGGGGAAGAGAGATGTGGGCTAGGTTGGACAACTCTGCACCAAGCCACAAATGGAAGAAGAAATTGGAATTGTGGACCCATGGCTGTTGGTGAATGATGGTTCACATTTCATTAAAGGAAAAAAGACGTATAGATTATCATCCAGTCAGGGGGAGGTAATCTTGCAAATCTATATGACTGGACAACAAGCCACAATTATGACCAACAGAATTGGAGGAATTCCGCTGAAGATTAGATGGGCAGGTTCTGCTGAGGATGTTTTGGAGCTACAAATACGCAATTGCCTTAGGATGAGGAGATATTGGGTTATAATGGGTCACTATTGAATTGACTTCAAAATAGGGTGATAAGGCGATGTTGACATTTTATGAAGATAATCTAGATTGTCTCAAATGAGGGCGATAAAAAGTTGAAGAACAACAAGCCAAAACCAATGAGAATATGGCAGAATGAATAAACTAAGCAAAAGGGTCAGTACTAACCGAGGTCACTGAGATATCAGTGAGATGAGAGGATTGAGGAAGGAGAGAGGTTTTTAGAGTTGAGAAGAAAGGAAGTAAGAGGGAGTGGACTAGAAGAGATCCATCAAGATTATTAGATTAAAAATAAAGAAGAGTTGTTGGGAAAATTGCTCCTTTTTATTATGGTTTGTTTATGAGTGTTCTGAGGTACTGACAATCTTCATATTATCCATTATAGTTGCTCAGTGGGCGTAGCCATGTGAAAAAACCCTTTGGCGGATATATAGGGTATTGCTGAATTTACAAAAAGGTCCTTTGGTGATGGTTGCTTCTTCAGCCTCCCAGACCTCATATCTAGTCCGTCGGCCAGTTTCTTTTCAGTACATCAATTTAGCTTTTGTGATCATTTATCAGCAATGCCAACCTTGGAGTTTCTGGTTATCTTGGGAATTGGATGGTGGTGCCAGCAACATGTTAAGATTCACCTGGAGTCAACTATGTTGTCATTTGCCAATGATCAAACAGAGGGAGAATTCCCCTTAGTTATTACCCTTAAGAAAACTCAAGGTTGTAGCTCCATTACTTCACTCTTTTTCCCTCTGGGCCTTCTGTCTGACTTTCCCAAAGATTGATATGCTATCGAAGTATCTTTGATCCAAAGAAGGTGGACCATCTTCTCCTCACACTAAATTTGACTTAGGATTATATATAACGGTACAGTTGGTGAACATCAACTGCCCCTTATAATCACATACAGCAGAGGAGGAGTCTGCTCTTAACACCTGGCTAGACGAAATGCTTAAGAAAGGATGTTTGTTTGTTGAGATGTTACCAATTGCCTCCCCCATCGGTATTTCCAATAAAGCTGATGGTTCCCTCCATCCCTGCGTAGATTATGGTCACCTAAATAATATTACAGTGAGAAATCCCTACTCTTTACCCCTTGAGAAGACTATCAGTCAAGCAATCACAAAGTCTCATGTGTTCTCCAAGCTTGATCTCGTCAACGCCTCTAACCAAATATGGGTAATGGAAGGTCAAGAATGGCTTACTGCGATTTGTACAAAATGAGGTATATTTCAAAAATCGCTTAATGCCCTTTGGGTTGAAGAACGCGCCAGACACCTTTCAAAGAATGATTGATAGTGTGCTGGGCGACCTCTGTTTTACATGCGCAGTCATATATATTGATGACACCTTGGTTCATTCCCCAATTCCTGAACAATATGCTAAAGACTTAGAAGCAGTTGTGGCTGCTTTGCACAAGGAGGGCCTGTTTGTCAAGCCTTAAAAATGCGAGTTTTATAAGGAGGAAGTTACCTTTCTTGGGAACCTGTTTTAAAAGATAGTTATGCAATTTCTCACAATAAGTTGGATGCCATCCGTGATTGGCCAACTCCAACAACCCATATCTAATTACAGAGTTTCTTGGGCACCATAATGTTCCTAAAGAAATTTTCCTCAACCCTTTCCCAGTTAGCTGCTCCACTCCACCCCCTCACAGGTAAACATGTGCCTTTCCGTTGGACCCATAAGTGCCAGCAGGCGTTCAAGTCAATTAAATAGGTGTTATTATCACCCCCATTCTAAAACATGCGGACCTCTCCAAACTATATATCATCACTTGTGATGCTTCAGCAGTAGCAGTTGATGCAGTTCTGTTCCAGGAGCACAATTAATTAGAATATACATTCGCCTACTTTTCCCATAAATTTTCTTCAACTGAGCAATCATGGGCCATTTATGATAAGAAATTGGCAGCCATAGCATGGGCGTTGACTCATGGTGGTACCTGTTACAGGGTGCCCAGCGTGAGTTAACTGTGCGTATGGACCACCAAGCTCTTCTATTTTTCCATAAACCACAAAAATTGACACATAGGCAGGCTTGTACCTATTGGGATTTATGCAGTTTCAATTGTAATATAAATTTGTGAAAGGTGCATTAAATGTACTTTCTGACTTCCTTAGCCACAATCTGGCCCATTACCCATGGACTTAGAGGAAGTGGACCTGGTTACTGTGATACTCACCACCCAAATTCTATCTATTGTCCCTCCTGTGGTCACCTCAGTAGAGTTAGCTCCTGATGCTCCGCTTATTTCATGGGTTTTTGCAGCTCAGATGTCCTGCACCAAAGGAGTAAAGTTACTCAATTAATTATCCCTTCAAGCCCACAAACATTCCCTATATTCCTTTGTGAAGGGTCTCATCTATTTTAATTCATGGGTTTGGGTTCTTCCTCTCTTTAGAGCCGAGGTGTTCTGAGAGCATCAAGATACTCCCACGATTGCCATCCAGGCAACAAGAAATGCATCAAATTTATCAAGTGGACTTATAACTGGGTGGGTTCAACTAAGGAAGTTACAGCCTGGATCACATATTTCATTACCTGTGCAGAAGCCAATTCAGTCGTCAGGAAGAAATGGCCTCCTACATCCCTTAAAACAGGCGGAGGGTCCATGGACATCAGTGTCTTGTGGATTTTATTGCCAAACTTCCCTGTTCTAATGGGTTTATGGCAGTGATGGTGGTGGTAGATTGTTTCACCGAATTTTCCCTATTTATTACCTGTGCTTCTGCAATCACGTTAGAAGAAAACGCTCGTCTCTTCATACGCCATGTTCTCTATGTTTGGTCTCCCGCAGGAGATCATCAGTGGCCATGGGCCCCAATTTACAGCGCGTTTCTGGAGTGAGCTTTTTGACATCTTAAAATTCACCCCCTGTCATTACACCACATAACATCCCCAGTATGATGGACAAACTGAGCGGGTTAACCAAATACTGGAGCAGTATTTGCGTTGTTATGCGGCGGGTGCACAAGATACTTAGGCTGATGACCTTTCAATTGCCCAAATTTGCCCATAATAATGGTACTCACACTTCTATGGAGTTATCTCCCTATGAAGCAATGTTGGGCTATACTCCCTCTTTTCCCGGTCAGTCCCTGTCTGCATCCAGAGGTCCCTGCTGCCGCAGATCATGTTGAGAACATTTGGTAAACCCAGTCCTTAATGTGGGAGCATCTCAAAAAGGCTATCGTTATATATAAGCGGTTTACAGAGAAAAAATGGCTTCCTGGCCACAATATAGCGGTGGGCTCTCATGTTATGTTAGATAATCGCCATCTGCAGATGAAGGTACCTTCCTGGAAGTTTACAAGCAAGCGTTTGGGTCCTCATCTGGTGGAGGAAGACTTGGGCAATGGTGCTTTCTGGTTAAAGCTGCCAGCTCATTGGAAACAGCACCCCATCTTCCATGTATCTCAGTTGTCCCCATTCAAGGGGACCAATCCCGCTGACCCTGAGCCAATAGTGATCAATAATACAGAAGAAGCTGAGGTGGAAACATCTTAGTGTCCCACAAATCTTAGCATTCAGTTCAGTATCTCATCGTGTGGAAAAGGTATCCAGCCTATGAGAACAGTTGGGTCAAGGCTCATGATTGCACAAATTGCATGGAACTGGTTGAGGCGTTCCATGAGTCCCACCCAGAAACTCCCCATCCTCCCAAAAGTTGTGACCATGATGGCAATCAAGTTACCCAAGGCGCACAAAAATATTGCCCTTATGCAGTTTCCCAGTGGTGCCCTTCCTTTGGAAAATGGAAAGGGTAATGTAAGTCCAGGCGAATGTCCCAATGCATAGATTGGGCGATATTTCTATTACAAACAAGAAGGGTACTAATAGGGTGGCTGTACCCCTCGTCACCCAGGGCAATCTCGCCCACATGGTAGACAAGTGCTGGGTGACAGCGCTCTCTCTTAAGATTTCTCTCCTGGTACCCACTCTCACCTCATCCAAACTTGTCAGCTGAATCGAGGAAATCTTCACCAAGATTACTGAATCGAAGTTAAAAGGTATGAAACTGATGGGATTAAAGCCTGATGATAGGAAAACATATAGTTGAAGAGAGACATGTAGCAAGTTTTCAGCTGGAATCACTGACAGTTTTGACACAGCCAGCAGTATGATCATCAACACAAAAAACCTCTCAAAATTATCAGAAATTCTCCTAAGGGGCAGATGGTATCTTTGTAAAAAATCACAGACATTTTGAAAACTCTATCAAGTGAATTGGGGAGTTTCAGCTGACATAACTCATTTGACTGAATGAACGCCCTAGCGACCAGTCATGGGCGGATTGGTCATCCTGAACCTGTTTCCAACCAATTGGGATCGCTCCTACATGGGGTGTCCCTGGGGAATTCCTGTTGCTCTTCAGGCCATATGCTAACATGCCAACTGATACAAATGAAGTTGAGTCTCAGTTCAGGCATTTGAGGTCGAACTGACAGTGACTTGGCTTCTGCCAAATCCTTTGATGTCAATTACAATTGAGAATATCTGCCCCCTTCCCCCAAAAAATTCGCTGGGTTAGGTCAAATTTGAGGGACACAATCCCTGATTGGACTCACTAATCAAACACTTTTTAATCAGTTGCATTGCACTGAGAAAATTTGATGGTTAGTTTTCTTTCTTTATTCAAATAAGATCCTTAACTTTTTTAGTTTTATATGTTGAAAGATAAACTGCCTTTTCTGCTGGTATTCCAATAGCCCTTGGGGTTTATGGCCGTGTTCTTCTGGTATTCTACTAGGTGTATATACACAATTATGGCTCATACACATTTATTGACAGAACTCCTTCCTAGTAGTATAACCATTGTACCATCAGCAGTGTCACTGACATTCTAGTTTGCCGTTTGGGTGCTTCAGCACTCAGGATGGCAGGCTATTCTAAATTTAACTTGCTGTTTCCCTGACAATATTACTGAGTAATCATGTATATCTTACAATCATACTAAACAATTTATATGTAGATAGAACATTACTCAATCATCTTATTTAATCTGATATTATGGTAAGTACATATAGCTTAGTGATAAGCAACAATGGTATATCTAGCTTTAAGTAAACAGAGTTTGAATTTTTGGGAAAGATAAATAAAATTTATTTACTGACTTATTACTTATAAGTAAGTAACTATAAAAAAGAAAAAACAGCAGTAATAGGTATTAATACTACTAAGATATATCTTACTCTATAAAAATTATTTTAAAAAGATTTTGTTGAAATATTTTTTATTTATTTAAGGATGGCTGACCAGGGGACTGACACATCCGATATGTAGGGAAAGTAAAGAGGGGGAGCACATTAAGCATTGGAACTGAAAGATAAGACATGACATGGTACACTTGGGTGTGGCTAGTAGCCACGGGTTGTGGGTGACTATGACCTTGAGAGACTTGACAGCTCAAGGGCTAGTAGGGTGTACCGCCTATAGAGATTTTGAGGTTTTCAGTGTCACATCAAAGGAGCTAGATTGGTAGCCAGTTACCCATCTGTTTCTTCCATTTGTGTTTTAGTAATCCGAATATCCAGGCTTGAAAGTGGTTGGCCAGATGGCTGTGGAACCTGACGATAGCTTGATTAATGTTGTGGAAGATCCCGTTGAAAGCATCAAGGGCAATTGTTTGAATGGACCATATTGCAATACTCACAATTAAAGCCCTTAGCGTCTGGGGGATAGGGGAGATTGTGTTGAGTGCTAGGATATCGCGGGATAGTCAGAATACAGCCGATGGTGATTGCTTTAATAAGTGCATCACATTGGCCCAGATAAGCTTGGACGGCGGGCACTCTTCCAGGCGGTGGGCCAGCATGTTGGGTCTGCCACAGATGGCGCATTATTTGAACATTGAGAATGTGCGGTCAGCTGTTCTGAATGTATGACGCATGTAGCGCCACACTGTGGAGCTCACTTGTGGGGATAAGAGGGGGCAAGTGATGAGGTCCCACACCTTCCTTTGGGTGCGCAAGTCATATGGGACGTCTTGGTAATCTAGATAGTCAATCTGGGATAGAGGGAAGGGTGGTAGTGGGGCAGGTGCGCTGGTCACAGTTTGTCCTCTGTGGAGTCGTGTATACTCTATTGTTGGGTGAGTATCTTCAAATTGTTGTGCATAGAAGAAACTCCAATCCCTTTGTCTTAGGGTGTACAGGACGCGTTTGAAGTAGCGGTTGGTGTTGTGCGGTCCTGTGGCTGTTGGATGTGTTGTTAGGTACTTCATCAGCGTTGTAAGGTTGGATGGGCACCTCAGATGTAGTGCCCTTGAAAAGTTGGTTTGGGCTGTCTTGGCCCAGTGGGGGGAGAGCGGGTTGGGCGACGTTGTCATAGCTATCCATGAGCTAAATATTTGCGTTGCTCATTCCATGAAGTTGAGCAGCCCCATCTCGCTTTTCTTCCATGAGCCGTAGATGGTCTCCAGCCTGACTGGTGCGCAGTATCCAGACCAGAGCCAGTTCTGCAGGAGCTTGTAGACTGCTTTGGTAAAGTTAGTGGAGAAAAGAACTGCGTGAGCAGCAAACCATAACTATGAAATGATCTGGGAGTTGGCTAACACAACCCTTCTGGCTAAACTAGCTTTACTCCTCCACATACTTGTCATTCTTTTTGTGATGTTGTCCAATATTGGTTCTAATGGTGTCAAGTGCATATCCACCAGCCTCAAGCCATATTCCCAGATGATGGACTGGGTTGGTGGCGGAGTGAGGTGCGAAGGGTAAGCACAGTGGTTTTATTGGCGTAGGTCTTTGTCTTGTGGTAGGATGTGCGGTGGGTTAGTTTGTTTGATTGTGGGATGGGGGGTTCAATTTGAGCTGAATTTGCCCATTACAATTACCTCTGTTTTCTGTTTGTTCAGCTTGGCATTACTCACTGACTCATATCGGTGAATAATGCGCTCAAACTGCTCTGACATCCCTATTGCCTGAGATGCTAACTATGCAGTCGTCAGCAAAGGCAAGCATATCGGTTGGTGGTTGTCCCTCCAACCTGATTCCTGAGAGCTTGGAGTTTACTATGCGGAGGAGTGGGTCAAGGCTGAAATTGTATAGTAGGGGGCTAAGTGGGTCGCCTTCTTTGAGGCCCCTTGTGGGGTGATGGTGTCAGTTAGGAAACCTAGGCCTCTGATTGCAAACCTGGACGAACGTGTTAGGAGGAGCGCCCATGAATAAAGCGAGATGGTAGGTTGAAGACCTTTAGACATTGTTCCAAGTAATCCCAGTGCACTTGGTCATATGCTTTTTTTGGTCCAGGAAAGCAAGGGCGCCTGTGGGGTTAGCTTGACAGATATTGGCTATGGTGTTATGTTAACCCAAACTGAGCGATTGGGGATAAAGCCAAAGTGATGGGGGGAGAGGGCTGTCTGTGCAATACATCCCAGACGCTTGGCTAAGATTTTTGTTAGTATTTTAGTATCGGTATTTGTAAGAGCAATCAGATGCCAATTGTTTAGGTCTGCCTGGTCTCCTTTTTTTAGAGTGTGACCACATATGCATCTTGGCCGCCAGGTAGAAGGGCTATGTCCTCCAGGAACTTGTTCATAGTTGCTAGTAGTACTGGTGCGATGTAATCAAAATACTTTTTGTAAAATTTATATGGGAGGCCATCAGGCCTAGGGCAAATGTGGCGCGGAGTTGATTTTATTACCTCCCATAGTTCCTCTCTAGTGATGGGTTTGGCAGGGTCTGGTTTATCAGCTATATTGTCAATAATAGCAGATGATAATTTTTTTTGTCTTGATAGGTGCCACGAATTGCTGTGTACAGGTTGGTGTAAAATCAGTTTAATTTGACTGATATTTCAGATGGTGTGGACGCCAGTGTGTCATCTGCTTGATGGACCTGTGTGCAGGTCGCTGAGATTGAGATTGTTTTAAAGCGGCGGAAGAATTGGGCCATGTGGTTTTACCAGATAGAATGTATTTTGATTTGTACCATACTCAATATAGTGCTGGTGTTTTCTAAAGAGATAGTTGACCCATGCAGATGTTTGGAACCACAGGCGTCCCCATTGAGGGCTGTATCTCTCACGGGGTGTGTTGTTTTCTAAGTGTTGGAACTGTCTGACAGCCTTGTTGATTGTCACAGACGTCGCGTCCAGCTTTCTGGAGTTCAAGTGACAGGTTTTATTGGTTACTCTAGTATTGAAAATTTCCCACTTGGCGATAGGGTTCCCTGTAGGTGGTCGTTTTTTTGTCTGTGTTGTTATCACCATCTCAATCCAAAGTTTAAGCTCTGGAAAATGGATGGTGCTTGAGTGAACTTTGTGCCAGGTCAGTGGCTTTTGGTATTTCATCGCGGATGATAATTTATTGAAACCATTTGGTTAAAGAGGGAATTTGTTGTTAGAAAATCTGATACACGGTGATGGAAGTCTACAGGGACGAGCATCAGGTCAATCTGGGTCATTGAGACCAGTTGGTTGTTATTTTAGTGGGGCCTCGTCACGTTGGCCAGCGTGGTGGCCTGTTTGGGGATGGTGTCATACAGGCCCAGTGTTGCCTTTAGTATGTGAAGTTCTGTGTGGCTGCGGGGTATGGCCTTTAATTTGGGCCAGCGATCAGTTATGTGATTAAGCAGCAATCGAAATCTCACACAAAAAGCGTTGTCTCAGCAAAAGGGATTGAGAGGATACTGGAAGTTGTTTTTTGGCGGTTGTTTGGATCATTTGGGACATATATGCACACCACGGCAAAATTTTCTCCATTCCACTCAAAATCCATTAGAAGCAGCCGTCCCTCCAGGAGGGAGGATGTGCTTCAGATGTTTACTGGAGGATTGCAGTTAAATCGAATTACCACCCCACAGTGGTACATCCAAAAGGATTTAGCTGGGAGGAGCATGGTTGACCATGACTCCTCCTCCCCTGGTGGACAGTGGGGTTCTTGGACGGCCAAGATGTCCAAGGGGATATTGTGCAGGAAAGCCATTTTTTTGGCCCAGGACATGGGGGCTTTGGCTCCTTCAATGTTGAGCGTCCCTATAGTGGTTGTGGTAATCTGTACACCAGGAACGTTGGGGCGACCCACTGGGGTCATCCCATTCCCTAGCAGCATGGGTCATACTATGAGTTTGGGGCTGATCAGCCAGAATGGTTCCAGCATGTTGCTCAGTGGTTGTAGCATCAGTTTAGTTTGGTTTATTTGGGCTCAGATTAATCCATGGAGTTTGGATCTGGCGTTGATTGTGTTGTGCCCCACCAGCGTAAATCTTTCTGCTGCTTAACTTTGGGCTAGATATGCAGAAGCTAGGTGTCAGGGCAACTGGGTTTTGTGTGGGAGTGTTGTTGCTTTGTGATTTGGCTAGGATGATCTTCCATATCATAATTATGAACCACGTTGTCACTGGTCACGTGTGATTGGCTAGGAGGATCCACAGTGGTGCATGTTGGTTCTTCTTCAGTGTGGTTGGAGGCGTTTGATTGGTTGTGTTTGAAAAATTTGCTTTGATTTTGTTGGGTTATATGTGGGGGATCTGAAAGGTTATTTCGCCGCGCTGCCATGGCATCTGACTGAGTCTGGTCTGGGGAAATCGTGGTGTGGGCTTGGGTTTCAGTGGAACTCGTGGCCTGCTTGTGGGCAGCCTGTGCGCGACAACAATCCTTGCACAAAAGGGTTTGACTAAAGTTTTAAACTCTTTCACCCCAATGACGGGTGTAAGTGGTGTCCTTCATTTTACTGAAGGTTGGACTCATTTCATCCATATTGTCCTCACAAAATTACAGTGCTTCCAACATGAATTTGACAGGGCACATGTGGTTTTTATGGCCTAGAGCTGAGAAGAAGCTGAAGATGGGAGGAGTGTGTTCTGGTGTGATGTGGAAGGGGCGAGATATGCTGCCGTCAGGGAGGTTGATGGTCGCCATGCATGGAATGATGGTGATATCCTCTACCACATCCTGGTCGGGTTCAATAATGGCTATTGCCTTCCCTGTGCATAGGTGGGGCAGGAGGGGGAATTTTTTTAATTCAATTTGTTTAATTTAGCCATAACTTTTGAGGCCCATGTGGAGCTCATCTTTGAGGATATCATGGTGCATGGTGCTCAGGAGTCAGTCAAATACAATAAATAGGTCATTTGCCTCAGTCCATCATGTGCACACCATGCAGATTTTGCGATTTTTGTTGTTAATTTTTACAGAAATCTGGTTTTGGCTGCATCTGCCACTTCCTCCGCGGTCATATACCCAACATCCACCCATCCTCTATGTAAATTTTTAAAATTTACCAAGACAGTGTTTGGGAAAATCGTGGAGAAGGCCTCCCCCATTTTTTCCCATGACCCAAGGGAGGTATCACTGACCATAATTCTAAGGCCATGCTCGAGGGAGGACAAGGGTTAGGAATGTTCAATTTTTGTGAAAGCGCCCATTTTTTTGTAGAAATTGCAAAACTCTGGGTGTGGCGCTATGCTCACCCTTTTTTGGGGGATGTTGTCCCAACGTATTGCCAGGGCATTTTTCTCCAATGGGTTGGGTGGGTTTAGGGCCTTTTGCACTGGCCACTTTTGCCCAACTGGTGTTGGTGCAAACAAATTTGCTCATTTTCCTGGTTGATTGTCAAATTCGGATAATTTGTGGAGAATCATGTTACTAAAAGTGATAGTAATGGGAATTAAAAGCTATTTTGCTAAAATATGCCTCATATATAATCTATATATTCACCATGATAAAATTAAATCATCTAAAGGTTAATAGTTTTAATAATAGCTTTAGAAGTTATGAGTTAAAGATCATAAAGTAATGATATATCTATTGTAGTTTCTTCAAAATAGAGCCAATTTAGAGGGTATTTTATTAAAGTTACTGAAGTTTAAGTGAATCTAGCAGTTTATTATGATGATTTCTTATATATAGCTTCCTTGAACTATATTTAATTGATGGAAGATATCTAAGAATATGATACCCTGGATAAAATTAGCAATAATAGCTACTTTATAGATATGTAAGAAGTTTTAAACAGTTCTAAATTTAAATTTATTTAAGGTAAGCTGACCAGGGGATGGACATTACTGATACAAAACCAAATAAGTAAATTGAAAACACAAACAAAAAGCCATAAATGAGTGGCAAGTCACCAAAACAAAAGGAATTTTAACCTATCAGGTGTAGCAGCTGTGAACCGCTTATCTCACCATGGCGGAGGGGGAGGGAGGGATCAGGCGGATTATCAATTTCATCTCTAACAATAAAAAAGGCGGATCAAAGCTGAGACAGGGGGGTTGAGGCATCTGCAGGATGTGGGTTGAGGTGAAATAGATAATTATTAAGATTGTTGGCAACAATCTGGGCCTGGAGCAAAGCCTCCAGGAGTTTAGCAATATGATGTTTATCTTGTATGTGTGCATTGGGAAGCTGGGCAAAATTTTTAATATTGGCTCTGGTGATATGTGTGGTGGGAAAATTCTGCCAGTGCAGCAACATGCTTGACAGCGGAGGTGGCAGTTTCTTTTAATCATTCAATTTCCACTTTTGCAACCTCAGGGAAATTGGAAGGGAATTCAGTTAAATGTAGCCCTTCTTTAAATTCAGCAACTGAGAGTGCAATGGATTTGCAGAGATGGTGACTATCATAGAGGCCACTGTGGCCTCAGCAAGTTAATGGTCACTCAAGGATGGGGTAGCGGTGGGTTTGGGGACATATTTCTTAGGTGGGAATATGGGCATCGAAATCTGAAGAAAGTTATGGTTCCAAATTAATTGGAAAGTCTGGAGGTGAGACAATTTCCCCAGATTTGGTTATTTCATCCAATAATTTCCAGGAATTTTGATTGAGTAGGATTGATCCAGAGAGAAGTGGCTTTGGTTGGTTTGAATTTGGGTCTAAACCTGTTCCCAATTGGGTATATTTAGGAGGAATTTGGCCGACTTGGGCTTTGGTTGCAAAGGTTTGCTGATTTTTCAAACGTTCAGCTGGAGGGGGTAGAGCAGCCAAGATCCCCACTCAAACGCTGTTTGTATAGAGTCACGTGTGGGCTTGGCGGTTTCCACATTTTTAAACTGTGGTATCAGCCTTTTTGGAGTGGTCCAACTCATGGCAGAGGGGCAAACTGTGAGACCATTGTTGATGTGAGCCCAAAAGAAGCAATATGGTGCAGATGGAATATAGGCACACAGTGGGATGTGCTGGGCTATGGTTGGCTGGTGGGGGGTAATGGTGGCCATTGCCCGTGGTGCCACTAATTGTTCAGCACTGCTCAGGACAAGGAAGTGGAGGATGGGGTCTGTGCCATATTTGGACAGCCCCATCATCAATCCTTAATAGAGTGTTTGAGGGGGAAGGTGCGAAGGAAGATTTGCAAAGGTCACCACAGATGTGGTATCACTGGGGAGGCGTGTATGGGTGGTGGTAATGAATGTTTTTTATATATTAATGGCATAGCAGCAGCAGCAGTCGCGTACTGTTCATTGGGAAAGCCTATATCAAAATAGCCCTTGTAAGAGCGGAAGCTGATAAATCCAGCTGGTGCAAACGTGGCCATTGTCAGCTCACTTATTGCTTTGTCAGTATATGGAAAGAGATGTCCATACTTGACATGGAGGAAAAAAGGAAATGTTGGATCAGAGTAGGGCTAGGGGTGGGGCGGGTTGGGTGGACTTGTGCTAAGTGTAATAATAAGTCCCTTGGAGGGACAAATCAGCCCAATGCTTTAGTAGATCTGGACAGCCCATCCGCATGCATTTTCCTGCTGGGCAGAAAACGCTATCAGGTGGAGCACCGCTGCCCCATACTGGGGCAGAAGGTGTTGGATCTGCAGACATAAATGGAAAACTGATGCAGTGCAGGTGTCAATGGAAAACTAACTGCTATTTTTTTAATCAAAATCGCTTAAAAGTGATGTCAATCGGAAAGAAAAAGTTATTTTTTAAACAGTTATGATTATTTAATATCTTTTGGTTATTAATGATCACATATATGGGGTATCGTGAAACTTAGTGGCAAACAGAAAACCATGGTTTCTCAGACACCAAGAACTTTAAAATTATCAGGGCTTGAGATATGAAATTTTAGTTTTATATTATGAAAAATATCTTTTGGTGGAGCTTCTGAAAAATAATGACCTCATAATAATAGTCCTAGTTTCTATATACTCAGAAACTGGTTGTTTACAGTAATATCAAACCAGCAGAAGGCTTATTATAGGGTCAACTGGGATTACCCCAAATTCTGCCTCCACAAGTTCCACCTCCCCCATCAGTTCATTAATTGATTGATATTGATTATGGAATCCGCCACAATGGCTGTGCGTGGCTCTGATTTTTCACTGATGTGGCTCGCCCCCAAAGGGGTCTCCACCAAGGGACCTTTAAGCCCACTCTTGTACAACTTCAGCCTCAACCCACTTTTACGCAATGTGAATGCCCGCCTTACTGATGTCCATGTGCAAGTCCAAGCACCAGTAAAGTTGCTGGCATTTGCTGGCGATTATGTGGTTGGGGTGTCTAATAACCAAGATGCACACATGCTGGAGGAAACTATTCAGGATTACTCCAGGGTCAGTATCGCTGCAATTAATGCCTTCAAAAACCAAAATCATTCTCCTCTGCTGGTACCAGGCCCGCTGGTCACTAGAATCCCGTTACTTACCTGCTTCAGCAGCTAGATCACAGGTTCAATTGACCCGCCCAACCCAAACCACCCAACTTGTGCTCCCTTTTGTGCCAAGACACACTGCTGGTCTGGTGTGCCATTTGGGCGTGGTTTTGGTGGGAGGGTACACCTCATTGGTAGTGGAGCACCACTTTTTTGACAATGTTACAAAGTGCATCGCCTCCCTTAGAGCCCACTAGACTATCCTCCTAGGCCAGGTGGTGCTTGCCAACTCTATTATCCTGTCCAAGGTCTGGTTTATGGCCCATGCCATTGTCTTTTCCCCCTCTTTCTTCACCTCTTTATATGCCCTCCTATAAGGGTGACTTTGGTCAGGACGCTCTCCCCCTGTGCGCCTGGATGTCATGTTTAGACCTCACCATAGTGGTGGTATGGGCCTGCTCAACTTCAAGGCCCATGTTACCAAAATACTTGGCACCTGGGTCACTACGATAACCAACCCCATACCCAAGACCACCACTGGTCATGCACGTTGCACTCCAACTTTTCCCACGCCCTTGGCCTCCAAAATCCTACCCACCCCCATTCTCTGTTACACTATCTTGCCTCCCATCCCTCTGCCTTGGGCCCACATGGGATTCTGACTCACTTAAAATGCATTCTCCTCTCCATGCGGAGCACTAAGTGAAGAATCAGCAACTGTGAAACAACGCCCAGAGGGGTCGCCCTACATTCCATTTTAAACAAGAAGTCCGTGGACAAGTCATTTTATATATCATTGTAACCCAAAGTCCTCACCTCATTGCCCATATGGAATACCTTGACAAGCTCAACATCCCATACTCTTTAGAGACCCAGAAGAACATTTGGTGGTACACACACCATCCTCTTTTACAACCAGAAATTCGCGCCCATATGTGGAGATGTTTGATAAAAGTGTACCGCATGGCTGAGCAGTCCAATGCATCTCAATTTTTATGCATTGTATGCAGCCACTATGGGTCATTGGTTTATTAATTGGAAGATTGCTCGCAATCACATGCGATCTGGCGGGATGTTATGCGCCTCTTTTGCCAGGAGCGTGATCAGACTTTCAGCCTGTCCAAAAACATCATCGCCCTTTCCATAATCTCCTCTATCCAACATAACTCTGCACCTTAATTGGTGCAATAGTGCTATGGTTGATCCACTCTATTGTCCTTGGTGCACTCTCTGGCACTACCCCACTCTCCATAAAACTGTGCGTCGCTTCCATTCCCACCTCACAGATCACTTTCAAGCTTGGTTGTTTGACCGCCTGCCATCCTGCCAACACCAATTGGTGTCATCCTAGTTCCCCATCTGGTTCCTCTCATCGGACCCTTTCCTTCAAAAGTGTTCAGTTTTTGGTTAGGCCTCCCCTGTCACTCCCAATCTTCCTTCCACTGGAAGTCCTGCTTCAAAAGGAGGTAGCTTCAGCTCCTCTGGGGTGCCTCTTGTTTTGCCTTAAGTTAGGTAGTTGGTTGTCTGACTTTTTCAGAAGTGTTCATCCCATGGTTGTCCTTCCCCAAATAAAATTTAATTTACAAGCATATTAAACCCAGTATCCTAAGCTACATTCCAGGAAAAGTTCTTCCAGATCTTTGTTAATTTTTGAATTTACTTTAGAAACTTAATGTTTCTTTATGATGGTATATTAATCTCTTTCTTTATTGGGGGAATTGAATTAGATATAAGATTAAATTAAAATTTAAACTGAAAGTTGAATAATTGCAAGCCCTAACAACGCCTAAAAATATCTTATTGAAAGGGAACATAAGGTTAAAGTAATCTTTAATACAATTGATTTAGTACATTATTCACCTATGTCTTTTTCAAATACTTGAACCTAGCCTTTGGATCTACCAGTAATGGCATATCAAGATGTATTCAGCTTTACTCTCTCTTACTTTCTTTTGCTTCGATCAACTAAATCAAAGACAAATTTTAATTTTTTTAAAAATGCAAAAATCAGCTGCTCAAATTGAGCAATTTAATCAAAATGTCGATGCCATTAACGCATGCTGCCCCAGCTTGAGGTGGTGGTGCGTCACCTTCTAGCATCCTTCAGCCACCACCAAAGTGCATCTGGGCTGGCTCTGCTAGCACTCCCAATGCCACTGGGCGTTACATCTCACCTCAGGACTTAGCCCACCACCTCACAAGCTCACAGGTGGTGCTCCAGAGCCCTTTGGTGCTCCCTCAGAGAATCCTGCGTTTTGGCCTCTGGGTCAAATATGGGAATATTTTCCATAAATGAGTGTGGACATCATCAAAATGGCCATGGCAGTATTTGAACCCACCAGATATATCAATTTTCGCCCATTCAAGGGCTATTTTGACCTCAGCTTCAGATCTGAGGCTGATGCGGTGGCAGCATCTAAGCTTCCAACAATTTATAAGAAATTTTAATCCCCACTGTTCAATGTGGCTCCTGGATGAGGCCACTTTGGTGGTCCAGTTTGCTGGGTTGCCATTATTTCTCTCCCCTGAACGCCTTGGCCATGAACTGACGGAGAGTTTGGCCATTTATGACGCAGATCCCTACTAACAGTTTATTGTTCCCAATGGGGCAGGTTGTTTGGCAGGGCCTCGCGCCTTTGCAACAATCCGCCCTTTCCATCATGACACCCACCTTGCAAATGCCTACAAACGGCGATCAAATCTTCACCTGATCACCCTTTTTAAGTGCATGCCAAAAATGGCCACGCCATATGCTCCTTGTGCTTTGAATGGATCATTTAAAGTGCAAGTGCCCTGCATCTTCCACCTCCGCCGCTTCTGCCGCCCCTCCTTCTGGCGTCAGGCTGGCTGCTGCCTCACCCAAATTTTTCAAGTGGGACGTGATCCTCGCTCCCCCTACCCCAGCTAATTCTGGCACTGCTTCTAAAGCAGCAGCCAATCAAAATTAATTTTTTTAAACATCCATCATAATTATGGAATCCTGAGCTGATGGCTGATATAGTTTCAGTTGAGCTGCTGTGGTCAACTGTTTGCAGCCAAACAAGATCTGCCACTGCACCAATTATGGTGGCTGGCCCAGCATTAGCTGATTTTGATCCATTTGAAGTGCTCATATGGATTGATGATATGGATCAGCCATACAATATTAAGCCTAATTTTGCCTTGGAGGATTTTTTTGTAAATCCTCCTGATCACATTTCCACCTTTCTCAATATAAAGACGGTTTCTATGCATATGAAATATTTATAAGATGGCAGTAGAAGCAGCTGATGTTCCCTCCAACACCCTCCTCTGCCAACATCTTCATGGGGCGATGGAACCCGTGTTAAGGTATTTCTCATCCTAAATTTCTCCCATGATTTTAATGAGAATGCAAAATATGAAATTGAGGAGTCCCTTTTGGTGCAAGCCACACTTGCATTGATGAAGCAAAAACTTCTCTTTTTGACCCCATTTATTCAAAAACCCACAAGTGCATCAAGTATTTCAATTGTATGCCTGCTCTTATCACTTTCGCTGAACATCAACTTTCTCAATACGTTGAGGTGATGGACACCGCTGGCCTCATTAATTAAAAAAACCCACAATTATACCTCCTTATGCCTCATGTAGCAGATGCCCCAACCCTATGTTGTCCGCCATGGTCCACCAGCCTAAGCGGGCGCTGAACAAAAGTTTCCCCAAAGCTTCTTCACCTTCTGATATGGCTTACTAAGCTGATAACTAAGGGGCTATAATAGGTATTCTTTTTCTCATAACCCTTTTTTGGCTCATTTATGAATAAAAGTCATCGCGGATCCCCCTTTTAGGTTGGGCACCACTAG